>JAXGGP010000024.1:6817314-6840352 GCA_035584415.1 Eueides aliphera
CTAAAGGTAAAAAAATGTTTCCAGAACGTTTCAAAACGCAATCGCTTCTCTACCACGAGACGAAGTGGAGTCCAATATGTCCAAATTGAAACAACAAAAAGAGGCGTTAGTTCGCGTTCGAGCGTCAGTGCCGGTAAAACTGCATCAATACCGACAACTATTAGCACAACATGCTTCCCTTGAGAGCGGTCAGCAAGAGCTTGCTCGATGGTTGCAGGCTGCTGATGAAGCTTTACGCCCTTCGGGTACTTCTCGGTACGTCTGTCCTTACTTTAATTATACATAGAAATGTTGTGCTAATCGAAAAGGTACTATATTTTAGCTAATATATTTTTTTAATTCAAAAGAATTTGTTATTTTAAAAACAAGATAGCTTGTAAAACTGGTATAGTATAAAAATATAAGTAAATTCTTATTTACTAAGAAAATTATGGCCATAGCTCTATTTTTTATTTAAATATAAGTTAATATTATGAAATATAATGCAGCCTTCTACAACTATAGGTACAAACGCCTTTTTTTTACTTTTCACTATTTACGAAAACTTATAATATCTTTGCTATTTTTCTTATTTAGAAAAAAATTAAAGTTGACATGAATTTCCTATTATTAGTGAGGTGATAGAAACCCGTTATGAGTCACACCGCAGTTTCTTCTCGCGCACAACATACTATCGATCGATGCTTGAAAGCAAAAACAAGGTGTTTGAGAACATCGTTCGTGCTGCCGATGCCGACGGCAGCGCTGATGTTGCTGACCAATTGCGCCTCATGCGTGACCTTAATGAGAGGTAAGAAAAATATTATTATTTTAAAAATAATTTGTGCTTTTGCACAATAAATAATTACAAAAGTATATTTTTCATCTTGAGGCCAGAGATGGCTTTACTTCGTTTTCGGGTAAAGTTACTATCAATATTAAATAATATTTTTTATTTCCCAGTTTTGATAAAATAAACAATACTTTTAAGTTCCGTTATTCAATACGACACCTCTTGGATGTGATATTTAGAATGGAATGTTTCAACATTAATGCTAGACAGGGAAAACCGTGTATCGATATATTTTAAAATCAATTTATTTTGCATAGATTTGCCCATGTATCATCAGAAGCTACCAAAAGAGAAGCTGAACTGCAACGATTAGTTCGGGCGTGGGATGAATTTGAAAATAAAAAACGCTCAGTAGAAGAATGGGCATCACGAGCTGAAGCATTATTAGCTGATAATCGTGTTGATAACCAACAAGCTGTTGACTTCCATAAGAGATTCTTCCAAGGTGCCGATGAGAGAGCTGTGTCTGAGTTGGTCCGATCTGGACGCGAACTTATTGAGGTATGATATATATTAAAAATGTAGCTACTTCCGAATTATTAACAAAAATAAAATTTTACTGTAGCTCGATAAGAAAGTATTGCGTAGTGATTTTTGCGATAAAAAAGAGATGCGGGTCCGAATGCGCTACATTAGTATTTTTACACATCAGTATTTTCTAAAATATGTCACTGCTATTATAGTATATATTATAATATAATAAGGTAATTAGTAAGCTATAAAAAGAAATATAATTTCAGTTAGTAAATGAAGAAGATAGGCCTAAAGTGGTCCAAACGGTAGAAGATTTGCAGCGACGTTGGAAGGAATTATTAGAACGAGCTCCGCCTCACTTAATGCGACTTGAATTTAGGCTCGATGAAGCAGTCTTCCACCATTGTATCAAAGATATCGAAAAGGAAATTGTTTATGAAGAACAGGTGCACAAACCATATATTTTTCTTATGTTCAACTTCACGCCGTATCACGCACATAGTAGGATAGGCAGAGGGAACTTGAGAAACTAGAGTAAAGACATTCTGTTCCCAAAATTCCGGTCCTCTCTTCCTGCAAAATGTTTTGAGGAATTGCGTGCTGAGTGGTGGAAAACCAACCCCCCGCTATGTCTTATCGCGCTAACAGTCGCAAGTTATAATTTTAAATGAATTCATAATTGAATTTTGTTATTTAAGTGGAAGTTTCTTATAATAATTTAAAAAGGAATCATATAATCTTTTGCAATGAAAAATTTGTATGGTTGATTTTAATAATAAAGATGTATATATATATACCAATACTAGACATTAATGGGTCTTCACTTTTAGGCCTACAATCAAAGTGACGATGCTGATGGCATCCTTATCCGAAACGAAGAATACTTCCGCAACCAGGGTAAAATAATGCAAGTAGAACAGTGTCTACAAAACTTAAAAAAGATTTCCGTTAGTTACACAAATCAAACGAACGACAAAGGTTTAGAAGAGGAAGTTAAAAAATGTGAACAGCAATGGGAGTCTACAGTTCATAGAGTGGAACACTTTAGACAACAATTACAAAGAATACCAGCGAAATGGGATTCTTATAGAGCTAAATTTCGGGAAATGGATAAATGGATGGACCATGTTGATAAAACTATGGACAGTATTGTAAGAGAAGTAGATTCTGCGGAAGCTTTTGAAAGAGAGAAAACAATTTTCCAGGTAATTTTGATAATATATATTTTGATGTCCTCGTAATTAGATTAATTTTCTTAATTTAAGTGAATATGATTTTTATTTATTTTAGTAATTACGACTTATTATCCATTTAATTGTTTATGCTCTCATTGGATCAGCTAAAGGAGTTGATGGTAACTATAATGCATATTTGCTGTTCGTTATAAAAAGTACTTCTATGTACAGTTTATGTTATGTGTACGATTTGTTGTTCTGCTTATCGTTATTACTTAATATTGTTTTACCTATCTCTTTTGTTATAGTGAAGTAGGCAAAGTGATAGCAATATTTTTATTTTCTTCGCTCTGATAATAAGACTAAGCGCGGCGTTGAGTTCTATCACTCAACTTGCAATGTATCAAATTTGGCAAAAGTGGGGAATAGGGTGTCAACTTTCGGTTTCCAGGTTCTCCCTGCGTACTTTGCACATTCCTGCACATGGCCAGGCAGGCAGAGGGAAAGAAAATAATTATATAATATATATACATAATAAATAAGTTTTATATTATACGTAATAAATAAGTTTTATATTTAAATATTTACGATTTATTGAACTTAATTATAGAATATTTGCCGTGAAGCCGATCGAAAACGAGAAGATATGAAATGGTTAGTTCAAACATTAGATATGCTCTCAAACCACTGTTCTGATACAGAAGCCCAAGAAGAACAACTTAGATTGGAAAACCTTATATCGCGATACAAGAATCTCATCCCTACTATCGAAATTACTATGATTAAAACTGAAACATATACAAGATGTTATACATACAGACGAGAGGTACACGAAGTTATATGTATCCTTGAAACTGCAAAGGAAAAAGCTAAGGAAGAACCAGATTTGCAATCATTAAAACATGTTGAACAACTTGTTTTAGAACAGCAAGCAACTGTACAACAATTAGACCGGCAACGCCCATCGGTTATGTCGATGTTACATAGGGGTAAAGAACTTATTAAAGATGCAAATGCCCCAGCTTTTGTTAGAGAAGATGTACGAAATCTTGAATCGGGCTGGAATACAGCTTACGAATCTAATACAGAGCGACTACACAAATTACGTGATACTCAAAAAGTATGGTCTAACTACGAATACCAAAAAGAAGAATTGCTTTCTGATATCAATAAGATTGAAAGTTATATTGCCCATCCAGGCTTAGAACTCGGCGTCACTAATATCGGCAGAGAATTGCAAGAAACTAAAGCTATCAATGCAGATTTAGAACGTGCTAAAGCGGAAAAATTACCCCAGCTTCAACAAACATACACAGAATTACAAACTTTAACTGCCAATAAGCCTAAACTCGTAATTGAAAGAGATTTACAGACAATCGAACATAAATTAGAGACCGTTCAAGACGAAGTGCAATCTAAAGTACAAAATCTCGAAAAGTTCAATAATGAATGGGTTAAAATTGAAAATGAACTAGAACATGTGCGTGAATGGATTAAAAAGGAAAGTCCAATATTAATTTCTCAAATTCGGTCTGAAAATATAACACCGGAAGAACGTGTTGAGAAATCTCAATCCTTGCAGAAAGTGATTGCTCAAAAGTTAGAGACTATTAAAAATGTGTCAGAACAAGGAACTAAGCTCACGATAGAACATCGTGCTCAAGATGCAAATAAACTTAAAGGTGAAATAACACTGTTAGAAAAAATGATGGCAGACTTGCAACGTTCCATCGAACATCAAACTAAAGTTGTAGAACATGATCTAGCCAGTTGGCAGAGGTATCAAAAAGGCGTTTCTGAAATAAAACCTTGGATAGAGGAAGCAGAAATTAAGCTAGGAAATGTTCCAAAACCAGCAACACTACCTGAAGCTCAGCAACTTCAACAACAATCGAGAGCGTTGGTCACCGATTGTGAAAAGCAACTGATGAATTTGCAAATTTTATCTAGTGTGAGTCACCAATTGTCTGGAAAAACGAGCGCTCCAGATGAAGTTGATGCCATACATTCAAGGTGGGCAATTGTACATGATTTGGCAGATCAATGGAATAACAAACTGGACAAGGTTGTTAATAACTGGGAGAACTTCGAGAGGGAAGCTGAAAAGTTAGAAACTTGGGTGGAAAATGGTGAAAAACTTCTCAGCACACGTAACGTAAATATCGAAACGCCACAAGTAGAGAAATTAGATAGAGAACTAAACAAACTTAAATCATTTGGTAATGAAATTTCTCAACAACAAGCTAAAATAATTAGCTTATCTCAAATATGTGATAATATTTGTCATAGTGTTCAACCTGAAGGGGCTACAATTTTGAAAAATAAAGTGGCTGATATTAAAGATCGTACTAATGCTCTTGCGGAATCTGTTAGAACTAGAGTAAATGACTTATCTGACCAAATTATAGTAAGGCAGGAATTCTTGACGAAACTTCATAACTTCGACAATTGGATTACTGATTTTCGAAGAAAAACAGAAAGCTATGATCAGATTAGTGCTGATAAAGTGGAGCCAACTCTACAGTCCATGCACGTATTACTTCAAGAACATGCCGCAAAAACACCTGAATTTACTGATATATACAATGAAGTTAAAAATATAACTTTGGTATCTCATCCAGAAGAGACTCGATCATTAAGTGACGTATATTCTAACATTGCTCAACATTATCAGATTATTGAATCAAATATTCAACAAAATAAAGGTATCTTGCAAAAGTGGTCAGATTTACTAAACTGGTATGAAGATAATAAACAGCAACTTGGTCATATCCAGTATCAAATTGAAGGACCCAAATTAACACCTGAAAGCTATGACGGGCTCCGTCAAGAAATAGTAAATATTGTAACAAAAATACCTGAGTGGAAAAGTAACGTTGCATTACTGGATGGCCCTTCTAGAATTAAAGTGACTGATCAAAATACGGGTAGAATCATACCACCGAATAGTTTAGTAAAAGAAATTGAAATGAAAGCGGATTCTTTACTAAATGTAGTTATATCAAAACGGGACCTGGTACAAAAAGTTGGTGCTAGGTGGGATAGATTTAATGTACAAAATCAAACTTTAAATGAAATATTACATAACGTACAATCTGTTTTGAGTGAAATGGCTCAGCAGCCAGTACCATTGACTGAAAATACTATACAAGAAATGACAGAAAAATTAGATAACCTTGATAGTAAATTAAAAGAGAAACAAACGGTAAGAAAAGAGCTTCGAGAAGAAGGTCTTCACTTGATGAGGGAAGATCAATCTAATATGGGCACAATCCAAAATGCTCTTACTGCAGCTGATAACAATTGGGATCAAATAGTAAATGCCGTTCGTGATACCAAGAATAAGTATATTCTGCTTTCTTCCACACTTCAAGAACTTAAAAATTTTACAATCGCTTTTGACAGAGAGATGAATAGAGCCGAACAATTACACAAACAATCTACGGATGCACCTAATGATTATGTAGAAACTGCTCAGTTTTTAGATAAAGCAAAAAAATCTTATGAACTTTTGAAGCGATCTAAAGGACTTTTAGATCAAATGGATGTTATAAAGCAATCAATTCTTAAACAAGCATCTACTTTAGGTGGTTTTGATACAAGTCCTTTGGAGAATGCTTTTTTGAATTCACAAACACATTGGGAAAAAGAAAATGACGCCATTATTAAAAGAATTCAGGATTTGGAATCTCAACTCATAGTATGGAGACAAATCGACGATTCCAAAAACCAAGTAGTAACATGGCTGAGCGAAACAGGGCAGAATTTAGCAAATGCTTGTGATAATTTAGAAATAAGATTTGGTCAAAATCATCTCGTGAAATATAAAGAAGAATTGCCTATTTATGTAGGCTTAAAAAATAGTATAAAAGCTAAATGCGAACAAATTACCAATTTAAATAAAAGTATTCCCTTGGGTCAGGTATCGTCTATAATCGATTATCTAGATAATGAATTTGAAGCATTGCAAACGCTTGCTGATAATTTAGAAGGCGCGGTGTCATCTTTGGAATCTAGAGAAAATAAATTAAAAGACCAGATTAAGCGACTTTCTGATAATGTTAGTAAAATTAGAGATGACATCATTAAATGTGATGATATGTCGGGAGATAATGCCAAAATATTGGATCGGCTTAAAAAATGTCAATCTTGTAAAATTGATTTACAAAATCTTAATGATGAAATAGATAATCTTGCTCAAAATGTATCTGAATTGAACTCTAACTATCCAGGTTTTTATGAATCCTTAGTACCCAAAGAACTGAGCACATTACAAAAACGTTTTGAAAGTGTTCTAGTTCATGCAAACAAAACCGAAACAACCTTACTTACGTTCCTTCAAAAAATATTTACTGACAAATTAAGTATGCTTAATAGGAACTTAAAAATATTAGACGACAAAACAAGATGGTGCATGCCAGACGTTAATAGCGATAAATACAATTTAGAAGTAAAAAGTGCTGCTCTTGCAGATGTTGAAAACGGAATAACTGATTGCAAAGAAAAAGTAAAAGATCTTAAAGAAGCTTATGAAATTTTACGAGCTGTAGCTGAACCAGCTAGTGCGCAAGAAGCAGCGATACAAACCGAAAAAGCCCAGAAGAATTTGGAGGTATTATCTTCTAATTATGATGAAATTAAAAATCGATTACAAGAAAATCTTGAAGCGTGGCAAGACTATGAAAATCTTTTAGAAAATGTCTCTGAGTGGCTTAAGGAAAAAGAAAATCAAGCTCGGCAAGAATCCGCAACACTTCTCGATGTCAATGATATTGAGCAGAAAATTTCTGAAATTGAAAAAAATAGACAGGAAATCAAAGAATATGAAAGTGAAGTAAATAAACTAGCTAATGTAGGTGAAAAAGTATTGTCTCGTAATCCAGATTCAAGAGTGTCGCAATATATTAATCATTTAGAAACAAGATATCAAGCAATAAACAAATTTATGGATAACCAATTAAATCGGTTAAAAGATCTTCAAAACAACAAAAGTAAATACGATAAATCTATTGTAGAATTCAAAAAATGGCTTCAAGATACTAATGCAAAAATTGCAGATATATCGGCATTCAGTAAGCATGCTAAACCTTCTGCTGCAGATTTAGAACAAGTAAAAAAAATAAATGAAAATAAGGAAGTTGGTCAAAAGTTATTAAATATCAGTATAGAGTCTGGAGAAGCTCTCTTCAGTGGTGTAACACCAGAAGCTCGTGAACAAATAAGAAATGAACTGAGAACATTAAGAGATTGTTTTGAAAATTCTGTTGATTCTCTAAATAATGTTATTAAAGACATCGAAACAACTATTAATAAAAGATCTTCATTTGATGATACTTTTAACCAAGTTCAAAAATGGATCAGTGACAAAGAAAAGGAAATAGGAGAATTAAAATTGTCTTCTACTCTTCCAGAAAAGAAAGCCCAACTTCACACAACTAAAATAATGCATCAAGAAGTAGAATTACACCAATCAATGCTGTCACAATTAACTGAAAAGCTAAAACTTATGCCAGATGATGACGCTGAACAAAGTCTCAAAAATATCGTCGATCGCTATAAAAGTATATCATCAGAACTTGCTAATCGAATTTCACAATATGACTCACACGTAATTGACCATGACAAATATGTGCAAATCTTTGAAGAAATACGTGATCGATTAAATCATGTTATTGCTGACAATTCCTTAATAAGCTATACGGTTGTTTCACAAAAAGAAGATGTGGATTCCAAAATCGTTGCAATTGAAAAAATCGAATCGAAAGCGCAAAAAATTGACACTGACTTAGAGGGATTAAAGTCACAATTACATAAAGTTTTAGAAACTACAAGTCCAAATGGACACCCAGTACTTATAAGTGAGTTTGAGCAGTTAAAAATAACATGGGACCAATTCACTAAGCAATGTAAAGAACAAGATAAAAAACTAAAGGATATAATTAAACAATGGAACGAAAATCAGAAGACATTGAATGAACTAGACGAATGGCTTAAAATTAAAGAAAATCTGCTTAGAGATCAAAGTCTAAAAAGTAATTTGGAAGCAAAAATTGCACATTTACAGAAGGTCAAAGAAATTCAAAATGAACTTGTATCGAAAAATTCTGAGTTTATAGCTTTAACTGATAAGCAAAATGCAAGTGGAGAGTCCGATTTAGTTACAAAAACATCTAAGCTGGCTACGAGATATCATACTCTCCATAATCAAGTTAATGAAATTATTTCAAAATATGAAGTGTTTGTATCTGAGCATCAAGCGTTTGAAAACGAATATGAAAATATGGAAAAATGGCTTACGAGCATATTAGACGATTTACAAGATGTAAATGAAATTGTAGGTGATTATGCAATATTACAAGAAAAACAAAATAAAGCAAAGGAACTTTATGAAAGTAGAAATAAGAAAGCGCCAACTTTCGAAGAATTCCTGAGCTTAGGTGAAAAACTTTACACTCATACCAGCCCAGATGGGAGAGAGGTAATTAGACAAAAGATTCGTAAGATACGAACTTTATGGGACAATTTCGGGGACAGTTTCCAAGAAACAGTCAATAAACTAGATCAATGCCTTCTTCAATTTTCTGATTTTTCTCTGGCTCAAGAACAATTAACTAATTGGCTCAAAGATGTAGAAAAAGCAATGCAGCGCCATACAGAACTCAAAACTTCTTTAGAAGAAAAGAAAGCTCAATTGTTAAACCACAAAATCCTTCATCAAGAAATTATGTCACATATGCAACTTGTAGAATCTGTTTGTGACAAAGCACAGCAATTAGTTGACCAAACCCATGATGCATCTTTGAACGTATATTTACAGTCCATTAAGCAACTGTTTCAGAACATTGTAACAAAGTCTCAAAATTTGCAAGACAACTTAGATGATTGTGTGAAAAGGCACGAAGATCTTTGTCGTCTTCTTCAGCAATTCAAAGAGTGGCTAGGATCACAGTCTGAAAAATTACTTGACATAGAAAATGCTATTGGTGAAAAACCTGAAATCGTAAGGAAACTTCAATCTGCATTGGCTTTAAAGGATATTGAAAAGGTTGGATCAAGCAAGCTAGATGAAATAAGAAATGTATTTTCTAGCGTCAGTAAGAGTACCTCAGAAATTGGTAATGTCAGTATAAAAACCGAAATAAATAACTTACATGAACAATTAACTAAAGCAATTGATAGTATTATAACATCTGAACAAAAATTAAAACATACCCTTGAGATTTGGAATAAATTTGATTTATCTATAGAATCTATAACTGGGTGGCTCAAAGACATGGAGACGAAGTGTCGGGATCAAACATTGTGTTCAACATTACCAGAGAAAGAAGAACAACTCCAGAGATATGTTAATTTGCGAAATGATATTTATACTAAAGAAAAAGAAATTGATGCATTTGTAGATGAATCACATAGCTTAATTTTATTGAGTGGAGTAGAAAGACTAAAGCCTCTTGTCATCCAAATAAGCAGTCGATATCAACAGCTTCATTTAATATCAAAAGATATTAATAATCACTGGCTGGAATTAGTTGTCGATCATAAAAAATATATCCAATTAAGAAATGAATTTGAAGCATGGTTAAAGCCATTAGAAGAACAATTATCACAAATGATAATGAAAGAAGATAAATTAAGTATAGAAAGTAAAAGCAATAAGTTGCAAGTCTTTTTATTAGAAAGAGAAAACGGAGAACATAAAATAGTTATTCTGTCGACGGCTGGTGATAAAGTTTTACCAGAAACTGCAGCCAACGGTAGAGAAAACATTCGTTCCGAGATAAGAGAACTTAGAGAAAGATGGGATAAACTTAATGATAGCATTCTTCAACAACAAAAGGAATTTGAATCACAAACATTGCAATGGTCTAGTTATCAAGATGTTTTACAGCAAACTTTGTCTTGGTTAGATGAGAAAGAAAAAAATGTTGAAAGTGAAGAAAGAGTTGTACTTAACTCTGCTCAAGAAATTAAATCAAGATTACTTAAAAATAAAACTCTTTTACAAGAAATGCATTCACACAAAAGGGTTATTGAAACAGTTACTGAAAAGGCTAAAAGTGTCGCCGCAAATATTCAGTCAGGAAAAGATGAAAGTGAGAAAATGTCATCTATTATACAATCAGTTTGGGATAGATATCATGCTTTGACTAATAAACTCTCGGGAATAATCGATAAACACGAAAATGCCTTTGACGTTTATCAACAATTCACTGACCAACAGAAGTCTCTTCAGGATTATCAAAAGCATTTGTGGGACCGGTTACATTTACTCTCAGATTTCACAGGTAATAAGGCAGCCTTACAGAGTAAATTGGCGAAGATACAAGAACTTTTAGATGCTATTCCAAATGGAAGTACGAAGCTAAAAATACTATCCGATCTTATTGACAGTAATGTCTCAAAGCTTTCACCTCGCGGTAAAGAAGGTATGTCACGTGAGTTAGGACTTCTAAGGGCGGATTTAGAAAAATTTACTGCGACAGTACATGATGTTAAACGAGGAATAGAGGAGAAAATTCAGCAGTGGATAGAATTTGATGCGGCTAATGATCGACTTCAACATTGGTTAAGTGACACCGAAATGAGCCTAAAAACATACACTCCAAAGGCTACATTAGAAGAAAAAGTCGATCAACTCAATAAATATCAGGTAAGTCGATAATTCATGTTTAAAAACTATGATATTTTATGTGTTTTTAATAATGAATATATTTTAAACAGGATTTATGTAAAGCAATTGATATTCATGAATATGATCTGAATACAGTTGTTCAATTGGGTGAAGCTTTAGACCAAGTAAGAACAAAAGAATATCAATTTAATAATGAGCACTGTAGGGTATAGTCTAATCTATTAGTAGATTTATTTTCATACCAATATAAAATATAAAATGATTTATCTAACTAACGATACTATTATAAGTATCAGTTTCTTCACCCTAACTTTTCTTAAATGTTTATTACTTATTACAAATTACTAATGTTAAAAAGTAAGAGAAAGAGCTGTGGGATACAATATTTAAATAATAATTGTAACAAGAAATATTGTGAAGTTTACTAATGGTAGACATTGTAGTTCTAATGTACTTATTTGTTTATGTATGTTGTTACTATAACGTTAATTTTAAATGCTTAAATGTTGGCACATTTCAGGCTATATTAGCTAATTTGAAGAAAACTGAAAATGATGTTGATAAGCTTACCGATGAATTTAGTGATCTAATTGAAAATTGTAATGATACTAGAATAACAATGAATTTACAACAAATGACATCACGTTTTCAATCAGTACATTCTACTGCAAATGAATTAGTTAAAAAATGCCAACAAGCTGTCAATGATCATAATTCTTATCAGGAAAAATATAACCAATGTATAGATTGGATAAGAGCTGCTCAATATAAGTTTGACGAGTGCCAGCGAGATTCATCTAATACGCCAGAACGAATAAACTCTAAACGTGAAAGCCTAAATGATCTGCTTACACAAAGACGTAATGCTACATTGCTAGTCAATAACACATTTGAATTAGGTGAAAAGTTATACCCGTCAACATCACCAGAAGGAAAAGAATTGATTGAACAACAACTTCAAGATATTCAACAGGCTGTAGATAATTTATTTGATAATATTACAAAAGCCGAACGTGACTTAGACTCGGAGTTAAATAAATGGTCCTCGTTTGATGAAAATCTGAGGACGGTAAATGAGTGGTTGTCCCTTGCAGAAAAAAATCTACCTAAAGAACTTGAACTCAAAGCTACATTAGATGAAAAACGTAGTCAACTCAATGTATACAGAAGCTATTTGCAAGATGCTATCGCTCATCAGCAAGATATTTCTGACTTGGAAATACGTTCTCAGAGTTTACCAGACGTGAACAAAAATATTACAAAGGAAATCAATCAGCTGAAACATAGACACGACAACATTTTATCACGAGCTAAAGCTTTTGTAGAGCAATATGAAGCGATTGTAAATAATCATCAACAATACAGTCAAGCTGTTATGGATTTGCAAGAATGGGTGGAAGCTACTCATAACACTGCTCAATTATGGGGAGATGTCAATTTAGAAAGAGTAGGTCTTAGCAGTAACTGTGAAAAATTAAAATCACTTCAAGTTAATCTTCCCGAAGATAAAAATAGAATTGACAAAATACGATTCCTTGGAGAAAAAGTGTTACCTGGTACAATAAGCACTGGGCAAACCAATATAAGGAATCAAATTGATGCTTCCCACCAAGAGTGGGAAGGCTTGGTGTCTTTTATAAATAAAACAATCGAATCTCTAGAAAATAAAATTCAACAATGGAATGAATATGAAAATATTAAAGATCAATGCTTAGCGTGGATTAGAAATACAGACAATCAAATACATGCAGTAGATTTAAAAGCTACACTATCTGAAAAACAAAAACAATACAATACTTTCCAAGAATTACAAGGAGAAGTTCGGGCGAAAGAACTTGAAATCGATAACATCACTGAAAAAGCACAACATCTTTACACTGTAGTGCTAGGACCCCGAGGTTCCCAAATATCCGATTTAACAGTAAAATATCAAAGTTTATCACAAAAGGTTAAAGATTTGACTAACAGGTGGCAGCAATATGTAAAGACACATCAAGAATTTACAAGTAACGTGTCAGAATGCTCTCAATGGATTGAAGAGCTGAGAGATAAATTAGATTTTTGTGCAGATTTAAGTTCATGTTCCCAAGATGACTTGGAAACTAAATTGGTCCTCATCCAAAATCTTCTTTTGACTAAAGATGAAGGATTTACTAAAGTACAATCTCTTGTTGAACTTGCCCAAAATGTAATGGCAAATACGGCGCCCTCTGGTCACGACGCCATAAACAATTCTTTGGTTGCCTTACAAGAACAGTGGTCTGCATTATTATCAAGAATGATTGAAACTAAGAATTTATTAGATGATTCTGTTACAAAATGGGCCGGTTTCTTAGAACAAATACAATTGATACAAAAAAGTAACTCTTGGCTTGAAAGCATGTTAAGTGAATTAACTCCGTTTGAGCCATCGATGTCAGATAAACGAGTGCAACTCGAAAAACTTAAGGAGATTGAAGAAAAAGCTCGTTGCGATCGCTTGGATGTAGAGCCGCTTAAAGCTAAGGCTGCTGAAATGCTAGCTAGTGGTCAGCAAAATTTAGCTGCCTCAAAAGCTCAAGAAAGTCTTAGTAAATTTGATATGTTGTATGATAAAATAAAAAAACTATTGGCTGATCGTGAAGAACAATACAAAGATCATAGATTATATAAAGAAGCTCACGATGAACTTATTCAGTGGTTAGGAAGGGCCAGAGAAAAAGTGCCTTCATTAAAATCAAAACCACTAAGTGACAAATTAGCAATTGAAAATTCTGTTGCACCTCTTGACGCTTTGATTAACAAGCAAGCTCAAGGTGAATTATTACTTGAACACTTACAACATACCGGGGAAGTAGTATTGGCAAGTACCTCACCAGAAGGCCGATCTATTATTAAAAACGAAATGAAGGCCCTTAAGGAAAGTTTCGATCAGCTCTTTAATGAAATTAAACAACAGAAAAGTCAATTAGAAGAGACTGTTAACCAATGGCGAGAATATAAAGATGAATATGAAAGATTATCAGACTGGTTACAGCAAAAGGAGATTCTTATTAAAAATCATAAATTAGCTCTGTTAGGTGCAGCTAAAGAAAAGGGAGCACAAGTAAACGAAGTTCAAGAGATTGTTGATCAGTTACATAAAGGTAAAATTGATATCGATAACTTTAATGCTTCAGCTGCTGGATTACTTTCATCACATTTAGACACTTATGTCAATAATCAGTTAAGACATTTGAATTCAAGATATCAGGTTTTAGTAAATATGGCAAACGATGTGCTTAAAAAAGTAGAAACCAACTATGAACAACATAGAAATTACGATGAGAATTACGAGAAGACCAAGAAATGGATAAATGACGCTTGGGAAATAACACGGATAGGAAGCGAAGCTGGTACTAACAGTAGTAAAGACGCATTGCAAAAACGTTTGGAGCAAATTGAGGATTTACTTAAAAGACGTGAGGAAGGACAAAATCTCGTACATGCTACAGTTAATAGTGGAGAGAAAGTTCTAAGAAATACCAGATCCGATGGTAAAGATAAAATTAATACAGAGCTTAAGGAATTACAAACTGAATGGGATCGATTAGTCAAAAAAATGACTACCGCTAAAGTTCACCTCGAAACAGCATTACTGCAATGGGCCGATTACAGCTCTAGTTATACTCAATTACAACAATGGATCTCTGACAGAGAAGCTAAATTACAAGAAGTATGTGAGCAAAAAGTGGCTAAATCTAAAAAAGGTCAAGACCGTCTTGCAGGTCTTACTACTGGATTAAGTCTGGGAGAAAGAAAAGCTACACTTCGTCAAACAAACAATATTGTTCAGGATATTGTTTCGTTTGAACCTATGATTCAGTCTGTAACATCTAAGGCTTCAGAACTTATGCAACAAGCTCCAGCATCTGAAATTACTAGTAAATACGAAAATTTATCTAAACAAGCTAAAGATTTATATGAAAAACAGAAGGAAACTGTGGAACAACATCAAGTGTTTATCGATGCTGGTACAGATTTTGTTCAATGGATACGAGCTGCTAAGGAAAAATTAGGTAAATGTTCTGATGCAACTGGCGATAAAGAATCTCTAAGCGGCAAGATATCTCAGTTAAAGGTCCTAGAAAGTGAATTACCAGAGGGTCAAGTCAAGTTGCAAAAGGCATTAGAACAAGGAGAAATATCGTGTGGTCTTGCAGATGATGAAGATAGAGAAGATATAGAAGAAGAAGTAGCTCTTATGCAGGAAGAATATGATACCTACGTGTAAGTAACCTACTACATACTTTCATGGTATTTATTTTATTATACTTTATTTTTGTTGCATAATTTTTATTTTTGTTGCGTGCCTTTCTAGTGAACATTTAAACAACACAAAAGCTTTGATTGAAGGCGGTATCGTAAAATGGACAGAATATGAAGAGCAGTATAAAGAAGCCTTGGACTGGTTGTCAAAGACTGAGAAATTGGTGCAATCCTTTAATAAATTGCAAAATAATTTGGAACAAAAAAAAGTCGTTCTTGAAGAGTTCCAGGTAATAAATAAATAAATATATAAAAACTATATTTTTCTTAAAGTATTAAAATAACCTAGTGCAGTACCAGTCAAATAATAATAACAGTGACTATAAGTATTTAGAACAGTGGAATAGTATATAACTTTAAACGCAATGGTTTCGGGTTGATCTTCTTTCGTGAGAATGAAGTAATTTCGCCCCGTTTCTGTCTATAAGCGTGCGATGTTTTTAATTGTTCTCGCTCTATAAAGTTATACTTTATCTTTAAATCGTACAATATTTCTAGGGTCACCTTCAAACTTTGTTTGACTGGCAAGCAGAGTTGGACAAATTGAACGTACGAGCTCAAATGTTGTTGGAAACTTGCTCAGATACACGAGTTTCAAATGGTATTACACAATTGACAACTAAATATAACGCCTTATTGTCTCTAGCTAAAGAAGTGATGAAACGGCTGGAATTACATTACCAGGTAAAAAAAAAATATTTACATTAGAACGTAACTTTATTAATAATTGTATTTAAATACTAAATTAAAAAAAAAGCAATTTGTACAAAATTACATTCTTTCTTATATTATTCTTAAATGATTTTATTTAATTTATAAAGGATAACTTTATTTCAATTATTTTTAGGAGCACCAGCAACACAATGCCCTGTATGGAGAATGTCAGGACTGGCTTGACAGAACCAGGGAAAAACTGAATCAATGCGCTGAAATCCCAAATACATTACAAGAAGTTAATAACAAATTAAACACTGTCAAATTTCTAAGGCAATCTTTAGAACAAGGTCAAAACAAGCTAAGGTATTTATTAGAATTAAAAGAAAAAGTGATAATGAACACAGAACAAACTGGCGCTGTTAAAATTCAAGAAGATACAGATAACTTAAAACAAGAGTTTGATAAGTTAATTTCGGATTTACAAGACGTTCGTAATAAATTAACCAGCAGGTCATCACAATTTGATGATATTTCAAAGGTATACTCAATTATTACTAATACAAAATTAGGTACATTATTAAAGATCATCCTACCATCAATTTATATATTCTATTCTTTTATATTTATTATGCCATTGGATAGTGAATTAATGAAAAACCTCATTTCGTACCGTTGTAATGTTATGTCTTTTAATATTACAGATCCACAAGCTGCTAGTAGAATGGTTAGATGATATTGACCAAAAAATTCAATCAGATGATTCCCTACTTAACGATCTTTCAGAGAAAAAAGCTAAATTAGAGAAATTTAAAACATTTAATCGTGATATTGAGTCTCACAAAGATCTAGTAAATAAATTAAATGCAAAAATACAAGAAGACTCTTCATTAAAATCTAAAGAAATAGAAGATACTCTGAAACGTTACGATAATATTAAAGTTGCAGTAAATGATATGATATCTGTAAGTATTGTATTTTTTATTATTATGTTGTCCCACATATATACTACAGTAAGATTTTTTTATTGACATATCTTCTTTTTTTGTTTGCTTAGAAATTGGAGGACTACGTAAACTCTCACATTCAATATAAGCAGTCATACGATCAATTTTATGATTGGATCCGAAACTGCAAGATTGAAATTCAACAATGTTCAGATTCTCATGGTGCAAAAGAAGATGTTCAGAAAAAATTAAAAAGTGTAAATAAAATCATCAATTCTTTGCCTAAAGGAGAAGCTTTACTACAGAAAGCAATCAATCTTAGTGAAGCTGTATTAGAAACAACCGGTAACGAAGGCAAAGATAATATAAATCAAGAAATTAAGCAATTAAAAATAGAATGGGAAAATTTACAGCAGATTTGTAAAGATACTAAGAAGTTATTAGAGAAATGTTTGGCTGCGTGGTCTGATTTTATAGAAACTTTAAACAAAATGTCAGAATGGGTTAAGGACTTTGATAGTAAATTGAAGACGGTAGAAAAAGTTGACAAAATTACGCCAGAGTACCTTGAAAAGTGCAGAGTAAGTTTTAGCTAAATTTGATAGCATGATTTTAAGTACAGATCTATCTATTGAAATAAAAAAAACATTATGCATAAAAACATATTTTTAAATGTATTTCAATGACCTTGGCTTCGTCTTGGGCCAAATAAATATTTCAACCTCTTCGTGTTTTCCGAAATTAAGTAATACCTTAATTTCTGGTCTATAGTATTACTAATTCTAGATGGCCTGAGCCGCTACAAATTGGCAGATATTATTCTTGTTAAAACATCTTTGACCAAAGTAGATCAATTAAAAGTTCTTGTAATAATTTGCATTTTTTAAAACTATATTGTATTGTACGATTATCTGTTACAATACAAAATAGCATAATATAAAATTGAAAATGACGGGTTTTACAAACTTTGGTGGACTTCATATGTTAAATTTACTGATCCACCACACTAAATTTGATATCATATATTTTTTCCTGCATTTATTATATAGTTGTTTATACTTTACAATAAAAATGTTTAATTTCGCTCTAAGATAATGCTTTTACTTCGAAATAATTACCTCAGTAATACCCTTAATCTATTTTAAGGCCTTTTGGTCTTAAATAGGGAAATGCATAACTGCAATTTTTCTGAATCCTTCATCCGAAACGAAATTAAACGGAACAAACGTGTAAACATTATAACTATATTTTTTTCTCTCCAGCTGGAATTAAGCCAGTACCCATGCTTTGAGCCATGATATTTGTTTTTTTTTTACAGGATCTTCTCGCACAAGCGATAGCAAATAAGCATGTATTAGAAGAATTAAATGATAGATGTGAAAATTTAATGGAACTCAGCGCTTGCGCTTGGGTTCGTGACAAAACTGTTAGCTTACAATCCGAATACACATCACTCTTGACAAAAATACAGGGTCTAGTTTCTAATGGCGAGAAAAACTTGTCAGATCACACAGAATTTATAAAAGCTAAAGATGATTTGCAAAAATGGTTGCAAACAGCTCATGGTACTGTACATGACTCAATTGGTGTAGGTGACATTGAGACAACAAAAGACAAATTAGAAACTATTAAATTAGTTAGCAACAGAATGACAGAAGGACATCATTTATTAGTAATTTTACAAGAAGCATTTAAGAAAGCTCTTAATAATACACCACCGGAAGAACAAGATGGCTTACGTAATGACGTAAAAATTTTACAAGAAAGTTGGGATCAACTGAAAATAGATTTGAATTCGATAACTGCTCAACTTAAGGCTGCAATTGGCAAATGGGAAGATTTTGAAGAATCTAAGAATAAAATGAATAAATGGATTAAGGAAACCGAACAGAACCTAGACAAAGTGCCACCAAACGGTGGAGAATTGGGTGAAATGAAAACTTTGTTGGAGAAATACAAACATATTGAAGATGAAATCAAAAATAAAGCACCAGAATTGGAACGCCTTAAATGTGAATCCGCTGAGCTAGCCAGTTGGGCAAGAAAACCTGCAGTAAGAGATTCAGTTACAAATATTGAGATAAAATGTGACGCTCTCAAAGCTAAATGTAGTGCTAAAAAAGCAGAACTCGAATCTGAAATTAAAGATTATAACCAATATCACCAATCACTACAAGATACAGAAAAGTGGCTTTTACAAATATCTTTTCAATTAATGGCTCACAACTCTTTGTACATAGCAAATCGCGAACAAACAGAGGAGCAATTGGCGCAGCACGCTGTACTTTTAGATGATATTCAAAAATATCAATCAACATTAGATAACTTAGAAGCTAAAGGGCGTGCACAAGTTGAACGATACGAGAAAACTTCTCCATCAATTAAAGATACTGTAGGAAAGCAATTAAAAAATGTGAACGACAGCCACAAAAGCTTACTAGCTACAGCGCTGCAAATCGAGCGTCGCCTGAGGGAAGGTTTGGCTAAATTCAAAGAATATGAGGACACTTTAGAGAGTATTTTAAATAACTTAGATGAATGTGAACCAGCTATCACTGAATTGGATGTCCCTGTCGATGGATTAGCACATGGTCGTGATCTATTAGAAAAGGCTCGGGTCAGTATTTTTAAAGATTTATTAAAAACATTTCTTAAATTTTAGTATGGGCATATAGTTTTATTGTATACTGTACATTCATCATATAAACATAGAATGGTAAAAAACAATACAAACAGTATAATTACTGATTTTCTTATTAGGCACTCCACAATCGTCTCCAAACGGAGAAATCCCGTTTATCGGCTGCCGTAGCAGCATGTTCAGCGGCTGCAGCTTCAGTATCAAGACCTTCATCTCCAGCAGACACTGCCCCATTACCAATACCTCCAAGAGAACTACATGTGCGAGCAAGATTAGAAGATTTAATAGATCAGGTATTAAAGATTTCAGGTGCTGTGTTATCGTCTGATGTTTTGATGTCGTTTTAATGTGCAATGTTCGCTTTATATCATTCATTTTAAAGTTGGATGTGTTTAAAACTAAACTATGTTAACCTTTTTCATACCATTTTAAGACTTCTTTGTAAAGTTTTTTAATTAGTAACCGATTTTTTTTATTATTCTAGTCACTGTTGCCATTATAAACTATGTTCTTTAAAATATTTTTAAAATTTATCTTCGCATTATTACTTATTATATAAGTTTGATTATTATATCAAAAATAAATAAATTAAAAACCTATATACTTTACGAATTTAAGTAAAAGTTGTAAATATTATATTGTAATACTCATAACATGTGTGTAGCTTTAAGATTGCCAGGTCCGAAAAAGAACAAAACCAACAAGTTTTAAAATTATACCGGTTGCAGTAAGAGTATGAATTTTTAAATTTTCAAAAATACACCTGATGACGTAGCTAGTTACAAGCGTAGTTAGCAGCAAATGTACAGGCTTTACGTTGGCTATGTATTTTTTGCACCTGGTAATGAATAGTTTTTGTTTTGTCAAAATGCGGCCAAATTTTTTAATACACATTGCTCTGTATCACCAAGATCGGATTTTGGTTATATTTTGGCTAGACCAAACTGAAACTGAGGCTAGTGTTGATTTATCAATAAAAGTCATTTTGTTATGGTACATTATATAATTATTATTAACAACTTGTAAACATTTGTTATCCTCCATAAAAAGTCATCTTGGTTTAAAAAAAACTAATTTGTAAATACAACTTGCACTGCAAATGCAATGGTAGTAATTTTTATACATTTTGAATACGATTAAATTTTTATTTAAGCTTAAAAACACAACTCGAGTCAGATTTAAATAAATGGCAAGCCGTGATGTTACAAGCATACAAAATTCTATAAATAATTTTAAGCATCTTTATAAACATACTGCTGACATATCATTTACTTATATTGTCTAATTGATTTATTAGATAATTGATTGTATGTGAACATAAGATCGATCTTGATTCATTAGATGTAGGTTCTAACTTTAATTACGTATTAATAATTATTCACTCGGATTTATAATTCTGTTTTTATATACTTGTTTACCTAAGACAACTATTGCTGCTTATTTTTCCGTGGTATAAAAGTCGGTAACATTTATCTAGACGGCATACATGATACATCAATATTAAAAAAATAACAAGGATGACCTCATTTGGCTTTATTTTGGTCTACGTTTACATGATTTTTTTTGTTGTTTTCCACTTTTTAACACGTTGCACAGTACTAACCCGCACCCGTGTGTCGCATGGTTTGTTATAGAAACACATAAGTGAAGTCGGCAGTGCGCGTCTTGATGCCCTTATAAAGAGTCTCGAAGCACCCGAGTTCAGCCAGAAACTCGTGGCTTTTGAGAAAAGGGTAAGGCTTTGCTTTTGCACTTACTCGTACACCCCAAAAAATATTTAGAAACAATTGCACATCCTTTGCCAATTTGTACAGCAATATTTCTTTTTTTTAATATCATAACAAATATTTTAAAGACCTTTCTGTAATATATATAATGATTAAGGTTAGTTTAAATATTCACAGATGCATCATATATAATGCTAAACTTTATAATGTAAGTGTAAATGTGTATTTTTAAATGTGATCTCAAGGTACAAAGCCATCTAGAAACTTTGCGAGATGCAGTAAGTGGTATGGAAGAAGCCATGAAGCAAGTGACAGAAATTCAAGAATGGATAAATATCCACAATGCTTCAGCTAACGATTGGCTATCAAATCCTTCCAAACTGCGTCCTGAAGCCGCTAAACAAGATATTGCGGCGATGAACGACGCTTTGATGTCTCTGGCTGAAAAAAGGAATAGAATTTTAACCGAGATACCTACCGAAGGTACACTTGGTATTTTTTTTAAACACTTAAATTTAATTTGTAAAAATGAATCGAATATAATTACATTTATATTCTAATCAAATAAATAAAAAGTTTTCATATTACATTCGATTTCAGGTTTAGAAGATGAAATAAATTTGGAGGAAGATTTAGATGCTCTTGAACAAAAAATACTTAAAGCAATAGAAAGGGAAAAGGGTAATCAAACAATTATTGATGATTTCCGACATAAGTGTCAAGAAATGCATGACTGGTTTGACGCAGTACTTAAAAAGATGTGTTTAGCAGACAAAGGTTCTGGATTACCATGTCCTCAAAAGTTAAACGCTTTAAAAGAATTATCCACTGAGTTTGATCAAACGGGTAAGGATAACGTGGACGCTATTAAATCTGTGGGCGGTCAAGTTATAAACATCGTTAGTAATTTGGAATCTCAGCAAGTTGAAGAACAAGTAAGTATTAAGAGAAAATTGTAAAATATCTAAAACTGTATGCAAATCTATGATTAATATCAAATAATTAATAGGTATGTCAAATATTTTCTAAAAAAATACTGCTATTTATTTTAGATGAAATCTGTTGAAAGAAGATACAACGACATCGCTAAACGCATACAACGCAAACTACAAATGCTTGAAATCACCTACAAAGCTATCGATGGAACTAAAAGTGAAGTTGTTGCACAAAATGAATGGATGCAGAAAGAAATTGATAATATTCTTCATCCGGAACCACTAGGTTCTGACAGTAAATCAGTCAAAGAAAAACAAAAGAAAGCTGCAAATTTGCTTAAAGAAACTGATGGTAAGAAAACTGTTATTGACTCATTGGAAAAGAAGGTAAGCAACATTCAATCCGAATTGGAACCTTCAGAACAAATGCAATTAGAATCAGAATTATCTGAACTAGCTTCAAAGCAGAAGCAATTAGCATCACTCATTAAGCAGGAAATCGAAAGATTAGGGGGATGCGCCGATATAAGGAAAAAATTGGAAAATGATATTGAAAAAGCCAAAAAGTGGCTGAAGGATAAGTTAATGGAAATTAAAAAATTAGGTGGTCCAGTACCATTAGAAGTCACAAAGGTAGAAAAAGAAATTGCTGTACATAAAAAACATCAAGGAGAGTTGTCTGATTTCCACAATGATACATTAAGTGAAATCATGCGTCAAGGGAATACTGTATC
>JAXGGP010000024.1:6858315-6870701 GCA_035584415.1 Eueides aliphera
CATAGGGGTTAGTTTCAATCGATACTCGTTCCAGACGCTCGGGGGAGACGTGTAATCGTTACGTATTCATACTGGTAGACTATTTCAGCTCGCACCGCGCATGCGTAGTCCGCATTTAATGGGTCAGGGCCTCGCAGTGTGAACCGAGTTTTATACTTAGAAAGTACGCATTACTCAACACTATATAGGTTTTCGAGAACGAAACGCATAAGCGATGCAGGAGAATTCGATTCTCCATTACTTCCGCGATCAGACTGATAGTAACCAGGCCGGTTTTAAAGTAATAATAAATAATATTACAAGCAATACGTGGTAAACTTGGTGCGTGTTCCATACGACCGTGTGCTCGAAGCCGCGTGGTACCGATTTGACTGTGTAAATTTATTCACGGTGAGTCACGACTGACTAGTAAGTATTTGGGAAATATAGAATACAAATTTTCGGATTTCATAGGACGGGAATATCTTGGCAGCGAGTTTATAAATGTTTACTTCGTCCACCGGTATTTCGGCGCCGGCCGGCTGTAGCGGCTTGCATCGGCGCATGTCGCAGTTGCGCAAAGGGCATATGCGCCTTATTATTACTGTCAACTTAGGCGCAAGGTCGCAAATGTCACGTCACCATAACCTGCACGCCGTCGCGGAACGTAAACACGAGTGCACCCAAAACTCCGCTGATGTCACTTCAGATACATCGTAGATATATAGATAAAATTAGACGCGACGGGTGAACCTCTAGTTATATTCATTGAGCGACGGGCGGGCGTAGCGAGCAGATCGCCGCGAGCCGCTGCCACGAACGACTAGGTAACGCAATGCAATGCGACCTTGCGGCGTCATACAACGTCACGCCGCGGCGCTGGGATATTTTCGTCGCTTTTTGGCAGCTTTCCCCTGTTCGCCACAAGCACTATAGCTTCAAACGTTAGTTAATATACTCAAACCATTTTCTTTTTCAGATTGCGACAGACTATCGCGGCGAGACTCGCGGAAATCGACGAAATCGTATCCGAATTCGATCGCGTATCGGAGAAGATTGAGCATCTCCGGCAGCAGATCGAAGTTTACATAGCTAAAGTTGGAACCTTCTACGTATTTGGAGAGGACAACGAAGGGGACGTTCGTGATTTAGCTAAGCAGGTTTCCGATTTAGTGGAACGGGCAAAGACGTTTACTGAAGACAGTAGAAAACGGTACGGAGGCTCCGCGCCCGCAGACGTGGCGCAGGAGTTATCCTCTCTTGAGCTGTCAGCGGAAGCTCTAGGAGCAGCGATGGAAGAAAAAGAAAGGGAATGGAAGCGCGCGCGCACCTCTCGCACTGAATATGCGAGTGATGTTGAAAGCGTGCAGGCTTGGGTCCGTGGGGCTGAATCAACTTCTCGTGATAGAACGTTACCGCCAGAACCCTACAAAGAACGACTCGTCGCCACGCGGTCTGAAATACCTGCAATATCTGATAGAGTCGAGCGGCTAACTCGTAACGCCCGCGCGATAGTTGAGGGTAGCCGGGATTCTGGGGAACGTCAACTTATTCAATCTACTGTATCAGCTTTAACAGAACAATTTTCAGCTGTTTGCAATGAACTTGAAGCCAGACAGGCAGCGGTAGAGGATGCCTGTGATTCCGTATCTAGATTTTTGGCTTTATTGGAGAAAGTCTTACTTTGGGTGGAAACACAGCGCTCATTCTTAGCACGGCCTCTTCCACTTGCTGACTTGCAAGAGGCCCAACAAAAACAGACTGAATATGGGGTAAAAATATTACAGTCTCTAAAATATTTATTCTTTTTAAACGCAAAGAAATATTCACCTATTTCAATCTTTTTTCAGAATGCACTTAAGAGCTGTAAGCAGCAAGCCAAGAACTTAGCTGATATGACCAAGGAGTTAGAGGCAATAGAACGTGTAACTAGTCCTGGAGATTTGCCTTCCAGGCTTGAAGCTGCTGAAAATTCAACTGTTGATGTTGAAAAGCGCTTGGCAAAAACAGTTCGTATATATATAAAACAACAACCGATACAATACAACATAGTACAAAATTGTATAATATCAAATATGTTTGATGTTTCAGAATGGTTTACTTCAAGAATTAGCTGAAGAATGGGAGAGATGTGAAAAAAAATTAAAAGATGTCGGTCATTGGCTTGAAGCTACAACAAGAACCATTGAGGCTCCTCAAAACGCGAAAAAACCTTTGCGCGATAGACTTGCTTTAAGAGAGAAATTAATTAATGATATATCGACACAGCAAACAAAGATATCATATGCGGTTGAAAAATTGAATGTGAGTGCAACTCTCTAGTTCAATTTAAGTATTTTGTCGTTATTTGTTGGTCGTTGTTTGATTTCTTCTACAAATGAAAGACATTTTTCAGCTTTGTGTATTATTTATTTTTTTTATGTATTTTTTATGCAATGTTGTTTTGATAAAAAAAATTATACTTATGCCCTTTGACATCTTGTCATTCATATTATTAAAATATTTTTGCATTATGAAGGTACATTTCGGTCCTGACGGTGTAGCATCGCAGTCTCGGTCTCCAGAAGGCGTACAAAGTGCTGCGCGTTCGTTAACAGCGGCTCTGGATGCTCTAGCAGCGACCACTAGCGCTCAAGCTGGCCAGCTGGAAGCGGCACTCGCCCAAGTTGACGCGTACTGCGCAGACGTAGCCAAACTACGTGCTCAGCTGTTACAAGCTGAACAGCAACTACGGCAGGCCGCGCAGCCCAACTACAGTCCTAGGGATCCTGACAGGGCGGTGGCACATCAACAGGTTAGTCTCCTACCTATGACCATTCCACATTGATAGGTATTTTAGATTTGTGTATTCAACGGTGACGCTTAGCGGTAGATACACACACAGCCACCATGTACATTATCACGCGATTCATTTTGTTTTTTTTTCTGTTTTTCTTCCTTTCATTACTAATATCTCCACCGATATCCTCATAGGAATGTCGAGAGAGAGTAAAGTCAATGCAGAGTAAAATTCAGGCGCGGAATGAACGAACTAAACTTTTAATGCAACGAGGCGTCCCAGATGCCGACCCGCTAAAAGATATATAAGAATTTTATTCGCGTTCTAGCCTTAAGCCGTCTTTATCATCTATTCTTATTATAATTTCTTATTGATTATCAAATAAATATACGTTCTCCAATCGCTGATAGTTTTTCATTATCATCGCTAAAACAGCGAACCCTTTAAATCATACATCCGTACTTGCGTATCAGGAGGTCGGGCGGCGAATCGAAGAGCTGACTCGCAGTATCTACGAGATCGACCCATACTTCGCGCTTGGCGAAGACCCCGCTGACACGCTGGCCATGCTTGTGTGTAGCGCAGACCATGCGCGCGCCAATCGTGAGCGCCGTCCTGCAACGCTGGCGCCCCCTGAGCCCAGCCTGGGCGCCTGGCAGCCAGGCACCACCTACGCCGAGATAGTCAAGGGCCATGGATCTAGATCTGCTTCTCCGGCAATGCTCAGAATGCAACACGATATAAAGGTGTCGAGAGACACAAGTCCTGAAATTCAAAGTGAAATTACTAGTGATGTGCAAATATTTACGGCTGAAATAGTTGAACCTAGTGAGCCGAATGTCCTCAGTGAATGTGTAATTAGTGAGTGCGAAACTTTCCCAAGTGACACAAATGCTTATTATGACAGTGAAATACCTTATTATACAGAGCGGCAAAATAAATATGAAGAAAGTGAAGTTCAAGAATGTAATGCTTTTCAAATTGATGATAATATAATGTATCCGCCTACCGCTGATTTAAGTTCAATTGATCGCTCAGAGAGATCAATTAGCCCGGCTATAAAATTTCGGTCGCAAGATTTATCTTACGCTGAAATTCTTGCATTGGGATTACAAAAACGAATGAAATCTCAGACTATAACAACATTACCGAAACCACAAGTGGCACAAGTGGAAATAGTAAAAGATATTGTCGTTGAAGTTCAAAAATCTTCTTCAGTTGTTGATTATAAAGTACAATCAAAAGATTCACTAAAACCAAAACCAGATAAAAATGAAAGGTCACTTAAACGAAGTCGTTCTAGAGATATGCTGAGACAACCTAGAGCACCTGAAAAAAGATCAACAAAGACTCACGATATACAGACTCTGAAAAAGAAAAAGATTACAAAGAAAGCTATTGAAGTACTAGATTTTGAGGATAATATCGAATTAGTAGAAGCTGTGAGAATCTCCCCAATAGTCGTTCCTGAATATGTTCTTACGCCTATACTGGATATTGAAGAAAAAAATAAAATTATTCAGTCTGAACACATTTCTGAAAATATAATTGATATTGGCAATTCCAATTCAGAAATCGTAGAATCAGATCAAAGAAAACCTAAAAAGAAACATAAAACAAAAAAATCAAAGAGCACGGAAGATGAAATAGAAAGAGCTCTTAAAGAAATTGAGGAATCCAACAAGCATAAAAAGAAAAAAATTAAAGATTCTACAGAAAAGAGTAAAGATATTGTTACAGATCATTTACAGCATAAAACTGTTCTTGAGAGTGCAGATATCAGGACAGAGACCAAGGAGTCTGATACTGTAGTAAAGAATAAAAAAAAGAAGCCCAACAAAAAAAATCTAGAAAAATTAAATAAACTTGAGACGCAAGATTCTATAATTTCTAACGAAAATCAAAAAGAAGCTGTTTTATATAAAAACGTTTGTACTGTAATAAAAACTTCAGAAAAACCGATTAATGAAGAAACGATTAACGAAAGAAACGAGGTATTAGAGAAAGAGACTGCCTTGGTTGAAAACGAGGCTATAAGCACTCAGAATGATAAACTGAAATTTACAGAACAACTAACTTCAAAAATAGTTACGTTAGATGACACAATTTTATGTACAAAAGATAAAATTACGCCAAAAACTGAAGTTGCATTGATAAAACAAAAAAAGAAAAAGAAAAATAAGAAACAAGAAGGCACAAGTGAAGATAAAATCAAATCAGAAAAATGTGAGTTTAAAAGTGATCATTTCGTTATTGAAAATAATCAGGTAACATCTAAAATATCTGAGTTGGAATCAGAAACGGTTCATAAAGATATTGACACTACAAAAAAAAAAGATGAACCTACTGTATGTGATAACGAAAAGGTAAATGAATCTAAAAAGAAGACAAAATCTAAAAAAGTTTCAGCTAAAGACAAACAATTATTGGGAAATGAAAATTATTCAAAAGACAATAAAGAAACAGAAAGTATTGCAGACGAGTATGGCACGGATATTAAATTTGAAACACTGTTAAAATCTTCAAATGATAATAGTAATAAATTCCTTGAAAAAATGAATCCTGGTGAAAATTTAAATATTGGAGATGAAAATAAACAATTCATAGTACAAAGAACTAAAAAAGTACTTCCCACAACCAAATCAAGCAATATATCTGAAGAATCAACTTCGGAGACTAAATTTATTCAAAAGTCTTCTAATATTTCTTCACATGTTGTTAATACTAACATTATAACAATGGATTGGAATGCATTGATGGAAGACGAAAATGTCACTTTTGAACCACTGAATATAACTGAAAAAGAGCTACCTATTGGCGATAATTCGGAACTAAAAGCATCTGAAGTATTAATTATTCAAGGTTCTACTACAGGACTCAAAATTGAAGAAGATAATGTAATTGATGTTGAAGTTGTTTGCGATAAAGATAAAAATGTAGATAATTCAATGACTGTTCAATGTGTTTCAAATCCTTTAAATGAACAAAATAATAATGATAAGTTCTTTTCTACGGATACTCACAAGGAACGTTTGATGAATGTAGTAGAAGAAGTATCTCAATATCAAATCATTGATCAAGATCAAGAAACACGTAAAATATATTTAATAACGCACGAAGAAAAAAAGTTACCGCCAATTAGAACTGTCAAAGTTTTTAACAGTAAATCTAATTCATTAGAAGAGACATCTCAAAGATCCTTTGATGATGAACTAAACGAGATTATTGAAGAAAAAGAAAATGTTTCTGAAACTAATTTTCATATAAAGGATAAAAACAAAACCAGTCAAAGTAAAAATTGCCCTGAATTAGGAAACAATAATGATAAATCTGTTGAAGAGTTAAGTCTTACAGAACAGTATAAGAGTAACTTACAAAGCGATATACAAACTTCCGCTAGCTACTTTAATATAGAAAATAATGAGAAGGTCCAAATCTCTCATAATTTAGAAATAGTACGAAAATCAAAAAATCAAAGTTTGGAAGACAAATCAAATGAAAATTCAAGTGACAATGATATTCTCGAACAAGCTATATTCGGTTCTGTTCAACAAAGAAAGCAACACAAAGTTAAGTCCAACTATGTTCCATACCAAAAGGAAATAAAACCATATGCAACAGGTGTAAATTTCGAACAGTTAGATTATGATTACTATAAATATTTATCAAATCAACGGTCTATTAAAGAGGCAAAAAATGCACCTCAGCTAGGTACAAAAGATAAAATGTCAATACATGATATTTGTAATACTATCAAGAAATCTGACGAAGACCTAACAACAACAAGTCACGTTGAAAGGCAGGCTGAAGATAGTAACTTAAGCGGAATAATTCCAAACATATCTATACCATCATCAAAATGTCCACTAAATTCAAGCGAAGAGGAATTTATAAATTCTTCTAGTAAACCTGAGATTACTAAGGAAGTATGCTTATTTGAAAAACATTTGATGACTTTATACTATCAAGATTTGCAAGATTCAGAACGGAGATATGGCATTATAGTGACAGCTAAAGTAAAGGATGAATCGGCCAAATTATCCAGTCCTAAAATCATAAATAGTTTTACAGACGATACTAAGAGCGAGATAAGTCAAGATAATTTAAAACAATTTAATAATGAAAATGTAAACCTTAAAGAAAATATTCCAAAAGACACGACTTTTGAAACTTCGACACTACCTAGAAAGAAACATGAAGACTTATTTGAACAATTAAATTACAATTATCAAAATATAGCTGATGCTGAAAATATTTTAGGTAGCATTAATACGAACAAAATTAAAATTACAGGAGACTTTGATAAATCCTCAGAAGTGAATTTACGTGAAGATAATAAAAAACACATTGTTAGTGAACAATTATTAACATCTAAAAGTAATAATATTTCGTCAAATACTAGTGACTTTGAAATCAGACCAAACATTGTAATAAAAGAAGTTGTTTACCTAATGACTAGTGTATTTGAAATACCTAAACATAATTACCAAATTATTACTGATGCTGAAAGTTTATATGCTTCAACAAAAGTAGAAAAAATATTAGAAGAGAAAATCGCAAAGCAATGTGTGAAAGACAAACCAATTCATAATAATCAAGAATTATTATCGGCTGAAAAGCATTTTGACGTCATTAAAAATCATGAAGTCATCGAAGCACCAAACCAAGACCATACTGAAACTATAAAGAAACATATTGAGGATGACCAACTGCATGACAGTCAACTTCAGCTGGATTTACAAAAATATGGCGAAGATGATAGTATTTTATCAAGACGTATAAGTAATTCTGAAGAAGGAAAGCAGGAGTCAGAGAAAAAAATAAAAAATGTTATTCAAAATGAAAAAGGAATCAGAAATAATTTATACACGGAAACTCCGAGACACAACTATCAAGATTTAGTAGAAGCAGAAAAAATATTAGCTCTTAATCAAACCTTAAGAATTAAAAAGGACACTGAACTTTGTAAAATTGACGATAAAGCTTTAGTTGGTACCACAGAGCTAATAATTGACACACATCGTGAAAGCAATGTGGAAAACATTTCATATCATGAAATATATGATGCTGAAGAAACTTTTGCACTTATGCAAAATCCCGTGAAAGAGAATAAATGTGCCAATCTGAAAGAATTAAAAAAATACACTACATTAAATAAAAGCGAATTGATATCACTTGGAAGTGCAGACATCCGTAAGAAAACCGAAGTCAAAAACGAGGAGCATACATCAGAACAAATTGCTAGTAAATCAGCAAATAATAATGTGGCAGTTAAAACTGACACTGCATTAAATGTCGAAATTTCAAAGAAGCTTGTGGATGATAAAAGCGCTGTAAAAAATATATATGTTCAGAGCGTCGAAAAACCATCAATAGAGGATTTAACTAAAACTAAAGATATAGTACTTGAAGTTACAATACAAGATAAAATTATACCTGAAAAAACTAAAATTGAATATACGATAGATTTAATCAGTCACGAAATTGCTTCAGCAGTACCGGGAGAAGACATTGATTCTACTCGTGAACGTGAACTAGATGATAAATCAAGTAAAATTTCACCATCTGCTAATGTTATAGTTTCGAAAAATGAACCACCATCCATTCTTGATAAAATTTCTGAGCTAGAATCTACAGATATAAGAGAATCACTTGTGCCATTTGTATATGAAATTGAAACAGTAAATAAAGTAACTAGCGATAGCAAAGTAACTGAAAATATAATTAACTTGGAGGTGACAGAAGAAGAACATGATGACTTCGTAGTCGTTGATATTGTAAAAGAGGATTCAGGACAGGTGATATGTGAGCCAATGAATGAAAACCCTTGTACTATTCAACGTGATTCAACAATCAACCTAGTCGAGGAACCTATTAAAATGATGAGTGCCAAATTTAAGGATTTTATTCATAGTGCTAAAGTAAATGAAAATGAAGAAAAATCTGTAGAACAATATATCATAAACCAAGAATTATGTAAAGATAAAATTGAATCTACAGAAGTAGCAGAATCGGAAGAAGACTTTGAAATAATAACCAATACACCTAGTATAAAAAGGGACGGAAAATTAGGAGAGAAGTCATCTAGCATAATTCTACAGTCCAATGAGCCTGACTCTATCTCGGCTACGTTTGTTAATATGGAAAAATTAAATTCACTTTCGAATGTCGTCACTGAACCTGTTGATACGCAAAAACTAATAATTGACAAAAAAAATACAGAATCTAATTTAATAAAAAATCCGTCAGAGTCTGAAAATGAGATTCCAGCTAAAAATATTAATATTACATACGAAGAGAAAGATATTGTAGACACACAAAACAAACTAACCCGTCCTGAAAAATCTCCTATTCATAGTTTGCATGATTTGCTTCCTGAAATTGATTCTATTCCTGAATTTAAGCCATCCTATCCAAGTACAATTTTGTATTCTAATTTATCAGCTGACGCACCTGAATTTACACCTTCCTATATGTATCGACCCCTTATTTCTGGTGAGAAAACAACTTACAACGTAGACGGAAAAGAAATGGAACCAACAACGAAAAATAATGAAAATGTACCTAAACCGTTATCTTATTCGTCAGCTTTGGCTACGCACCAAGCAGAACACACTGAAGTACAATTATGTGAACCAGACAAAAAAGCTCTCCAGGAATCTACTGTTATTTTAACTCAAAATGCGCAAGAAAAACATGTCGAAAGTAAACCGAAACGCAATAAGAAAAAAAAGAAAGAACATGACAAAAAAGAAACGACAGTATGTAGTCAAACTTCAAGTAAAGAAGAAGATATTCCTATGAGCCAAATCATCGAACCTTTAAACGTTTGGGCTAAAGCTGCAGATGAAGGCAAATCCTATGCTGAAGTTCTTGCAGAAGGGTTAGTTGCACTTGAACAAAAAGATATAGAGACAGGCATAGTTGAGTCTGTTATTTTGAAAGTTGATGAAATTAATGCTGTGAAATACGCAGATGATACATTAATTCAATCAGAAATAAGTAACGAAAAACACAATGAAAACTCCAGCTCATGGGCTAAAATTGTGGCTAGTAATAGACCTTCACCAGAAAGAGTCATAAAATCAAATCAGATTCAATGTGAAGTACATAATCCACTACATAAAGCTCCTATCATTTTAGTAGATGAGTCTGATGTAGATATACCAAAATTAGATATGCATGTAGATGCTGAAGGTTTCATAACAGTGGACAGAAGTCGCCGATCAAGATCAAGATCTAGAGAGACTCGCTCTGCATCAGTGACGAAAATGACCCAAAATATTGATATAACTCGCGACAAATCCGGAAATAGGTTTGACGCCCTTACTTGTACTTTAAAACCTGAAAATGAATCTATACCAAGTAGTTTATCAGATGAAGAAAAAGAATCTGTTAAGAAAGGAAGAAAAAGTCGGGCTTCTAAATCTAAAGACAAGGAAATCCCGCTTAAATCTATAGCTATCGGCGCAAGTACGTCAGATGAAGAAAAACCACCACTAAAAAAAGATAAAAAGAAAAGATCTTCTAAATCAGCTGATAAAGCTTCTATACTAAATGAGCCTTCTACAACAGAAGAGCTAGAAACTTATAAACCAGAAACAAGAGACATTCATAAAAAAAACAAGAAAAAGAAAAAAGATAAGAAATGTTGCATAGAGTCTAAAAATATAACTGATACTTCTACCGTAGAATTAACATCATCAGAACATGAAAATGAACATATAAGTGAAATGTCAAAAAATATCAATAAAACGCCGTTGTCGACTCCTGAATCTTTACACACCCCTATTAAAGATAGATTCTTTTCAGAGACACAATACTGGAAAGTAGATCCTAATGAACTTCAAGTATTAGATAATGTAACTGACGTATTAACTGTTCAAATTCTTGAATCTAACCTAAAAAAATCTAATTATAAAATGAAGAATGATGAGATCTTACAGTGCAATGACAATGAAAATACTGATGAAAAAACAAAAGATGGTGATAATTTAACTGAAACTGAAGAAAATATGTGTAAATCTATTGAAAAAATTTCCGATGACCAATCTCTTGAAAATAAAATTGCAGACATTCAAAGAGAAATAGAGGAATTATTATTACCTGAAAATGATAACTCCACTGCAAGTGATAAAATTCCATATCAGCTCAAGGAAATCAACGTCACTGTTAAAGAATTGCAAAATGAAATATTTGATAATATAACACCATCACATGCTTCACCCGAATTCGACAAATTGACATCATATCAACAGCCTAGCCTCAACGAAAATCAACTTCTTTTAGAAGATACAAGCGTAGAAAATGTCTTACAAAAAAATGTTGATAGTCATCAGCCAAATGTATCGACTGATGAGTATCTTGTCATAAAAGAAGCAGAACCAATTGAAGAGGAAGTAGTCCAGAAATTAGGGGATGAATTACAAAATATATCTAATACATTTATAGACAACTCCGTACCTTTTTCTACTAACAGTAAATCCAAAGTCATTACTAACAATCTCACGGATTTAAAATCGGACGCTTTTTGGTGTAATAAATTTGTAACGGATGACGCTGAAAAACTTTTAGTTGAGCAAAACTCTAATGATATAAAGGTACAAACACTCGAAAACAAGAATAAATTGAAGTCAAATCTTTTATATGGTGAACCATTTTGGCCTGAAAAGTATCTGTATCATGATGCCGAATGTCAATACTTTATATCATTAGCAAAAAAATCAAAAACTACTCTAAATTCTCAATCCGAAATATTATCAAATCAAAAAGATAAAGACCGAGATCCTGATGGTAAATCAGGCCCCTCATCTGACGCGGAAGAAAAAAATCTACGTCAGTCCAACGTCTCACCTTTCGATTCTAATTATATTTCTATGGATCTCCCGGGCGGTATATGTAGTTGGAAAGACCATAGTTCGTATTTAAGCTTAGAGACACCTAGTGATTCTTTGACAGGCCCCATAATCGAGGAAACGCCTCATCTCGAAGTCGACATACCAGAGGATAAACTAACAACCCTTTCCCTAGAACCTGTTTCTATCCTCAAACCTAAGCAGGAGGAGCTAGCAGAAGAACGGATACTGAAGGCAGCCAAGGTGACTGAACTACAGTCGTATTGTAAAACATTACATTTTTTAATTTATGTTTGGCATGATATTCTCACAAAATTTTTATTTTTTCTTATTACAAGAATTTGTACCGTTTATTGTCGTCTGCCAAATCTGCCGATCGTCTTGTAGTTACAATGTTTTGTTGTCCCTAGTGTTCGCTATCAATTACCGCTTATAGAATAACCCAAACGCATTTTATTGTAGTTTATAGATTTTAATATCACTTGTATAACAAATCTAGTCATTGGTATTTATTGATTTAATGTTATGAAATAAATGTTTTATTAAAAGTTGTGCAAATATTGTTTTATTTTCATAACTGTTTATATACAACTTTGGTACCCTGTAAAATATTGTCAAAATATTGATCTCTACAAGACGAACGATAGCAACGACGCTTTTACTATATTTTAGATGCTTTCTTTTGGGCTTAAAATCTTTAAATGAGTAAAATATATTCTGAATTGGACAGTAGCCAGGAATTATTTTAGAATATTAATAATTCAAGATTTAGT
>JAXGGP010000024.1:7843288-7857097 GCA_035584415.1 Eueides aliphera
AATGATCTGGGCAATTATCACCATTGTTTGGGTCTTAACGAAATTGTCAATGACATGCAAATTCAAGGAAAGTGGTGCTATTTCAGCGTACCATTCAATCAAACATTTCAATTGCCTTTTATAGATGATATTAATTTTAATTTAACTAACAAGAAAATAGTTAATTTTAACAATGGAATTGTTTCTGACGTGCAACCATTCGTTATCCCAGTGGATCCTGATGAGTGAGAAATTATCTACTCTATAATATTTATTTACCGTATTTGTAAAAAATCTTGTACAATGTAATTGTTATAATTTTCAAATTTTAGTTTAAATCCTGAAAATCCGCTACTGTTTTCTCAATTCAATTTGGCTGTATGCCTGCCTCAGGCATGTTCTACGGACAATTGGATAAGGAATGTATTGTTCAACTTAACAGCTTTTGGCTTTCAATATGAAGAACACTTTTGTCGACTTCCAAACGACAAGCCTTGGGTTGCTGCGGATTACGTAGCTATGTAAGTATATTTTTTTATTTGGTTTTTATGAACATAAAAAGGTTATTATACCAAATTTAATAACTTTCCTGAGTGTGGAATAACACTTTAAAAACAGTAAAAATAAAGGTTATTATTATATTATAACAAATCATAGAATAAAATACATTTAAAATTACGGCCCATCGCAGCGCAGTGACGTGTGACTGTGAACGGGATAGTTTGTGAATTTCATTCAATCGAAAAAAAATATATTTAACTGTTTGATTTTCTTTTCAATTAAATATTTAACCTCTCAATTTACATTAAAAACATTTCATTTTGATTTGTGGAACTGAAAGCACTTGTTTTATAATCAGACTATATAAATTAAATGAATTTTCCCCACCGCTGTGCTACGGTGGCCTTACACAATTAATGATAATAATAGTAAAAATATATATGAAAATCGCAACTTCACAGGACATGAATTTGGATTAATTCTAATCATTGAATATTAATTGAAAAAACCCAACATTGGGTCTTATCTATCAAATCTAAGTAACTAAAACTAAAATATATTTTAAATATAAAATGTAAGTTTGAGAACTTCATAATCATTAAACAATGTAAATTAATTGATGTAGCTGCATAAAAATCATATTATTTTTGTTGTTTCAGCGGAATATTTTCCATCTTGGGATTCATTACCCTGTTAAGCACAATGTACGATATTAATCATGTCGTCATAAGTAAAAAAGGTAAGTTATTACTATTATTTTTTAATATTTTTTTTATATAGAATATATAAAGTAATCATTTTTTTAAACGGTAACGTTTAATAAAATCTATACGTCACATCCGAAACTTTTATAACGCATATTAAACAATATAATTTATATAATCCCTTAAAAATATTGGGCTATAAATTGCGATAAGGAAATCGGTATTTGGAAAATATAATTTAAAACCATCTGTTGATGAATTTAAATATGCCTAATATATTTTATCATTGTAATGTTTAATCGATAGATTATTTTATATATTTATATATATTATTATATTTATTATATTATATATTTATATATGACGCCTATTGTGCACAAGGGCACAAGTACGTAGAAGGCTGTAGTTTCGATCCCTACTCGAGGAAGTTAAATATTTTATTATTTTCATTCTGGCATTGAGTACCGCTAGTCATCATGCAATCCTTTAAATGGTCTAAAACTAGGTTACTATGTTCTCTTTGCCTACACTCCGTTACTTTGTTTCATAACTTAGCTTTATGTTCTCGACATACCTCTTTGGCCTCGTCTACTGTCATCAACCTCTTCATACTTGCCCTCCAGCTTCCTCAAGCTTTTTACGTGACCTTCCGTCAGTATCGTAAATACTGTGTTTTTTTGTCAATTGAGGTCTCACCCTCCCTCTCTTACCTTTCACTTTTCCTTCTTCATTTTTACAGTGACATCCACGCTAGTACCTACCAATTTGTGCATTCTTCATTGGATATATGATCAGCTACACTGACTCCGCATATGCGAAGAGTTTACATCACTTTTCTTTCGCCGTATAACAGTGACGGCACCAACACTGTGTTATATATGGCCAAACGTGCAGCTGTGCTGACGTTTCGCTTTGTCATAAATGCAGCTAAAACAACGTTAATTCTGTTATCAGCAATGAAAGCTTTCCAAGTTTGTTGTATTGGTCTGTCGGTCTCCTTTCATTTTCCCCGTTGGGTTACATTGAGACCTTACTGAATTCATTAAGTGAAAAAGCATAATCCATATTTCTAAACTCTAATAATGACGAGTTCTTTCATTCGATACCCATATTAACTATTTAAAATTTTTAAAGCGTTTACACATAAACTAACACAAAACTATTAAATAACGCAATTATGTAAATTCATTTAGCGATTCTGAAGATGTAATTAAGAATATTACACAATACATGCATAAAATATACGCGCGAAAAACATGGCCATTTCTTGGCAGTCGTTATTTATTATAAAAATTATCCTAGATGTCATTTAATAGATATTAATTCCAAACATTTTTATCTTTTAAACATTCTGGAACTTTATTTAATACGCTTAACTTTTTAATATATACTTTTACGGTTTCTTGAAATTTTTCAACTAACTACATAAAGAAATTTGATTATAGACATATCATTTTGGAAGCAAAAACTTGATGTTAAAAGCTTATCTTTATTTCTAATTTATATCGTATGTCTGGTATAATTTTTACTGTGATATTGAATATGTTGTCGCGCAAACAGCATATTATAGAGTTTGAGCTACGTGCTTTAGGAAAATTAATATTGAATTACCTTCTGCAGTACTGCCCCATAATGTTCTTAGAGGTAACATACATTGAAAATCGATAATATATATGTTATGTATATATATGTTATGTATATATATATGTTATGTTATGTTATGTTATGTTGAAAATCGATAAATTAAACCAGTTCCACTGGAGTTTTGAATCTATGCATACACCTTCAAAAGTCGTGTCTTTAGTTTATTTTTTTTGTTTTTATAACATAAAATTGTGTCTTTAGTTTAATTTTTTTGTTTTTATAACATCATACAATTTATTTTTCTAAGCATTCAATATAAAACTCTTAACATCAAACCAAAGCATTGTTTACCTCGTTACAATTTACCGTATTTCTGTCAAATTTTAATATTTAATATTAAAAAATGATCTAAGAATATATGTAAAAAGATGCCAATGTTTAACATAAAGTAGAAATAAAAGGGAAACAAAAATAGATTCTAGCGAATCTCCCGATCAAGTAAATCCAAATGATGTTACATTATTTATATTAACCTTCTGGATATTTCGATTAAGATGCGTAAGATCAGGAGTTCTAATATATTTAGGTTTACTAATAACTGATGCCAGAGAGATACAATATTGAAAGTTAGCGTTGAGGAATGGGCTTATGGGCTCACGATACGGAGTATAACACTTTTACATTACCTTAGTTATTGGTTACCGACGATACGAGTTTTAAAAAAGATGAAATACTTTAGTGAAAGAAATACAAGGCTCTATACATTTATTATTACCATGTAAAATTAAAGATTTACAAAATTTGACGGAGGACAACAATGGCACACCAAAATAAGCAACAAACTAATTTTATACAAAGATACCAACCCATACAATAAAAACGTTATTCTATAATGTAGCGTATTACAACTAAATGCAAAACTAATCTATAAAAAAAAATAGGAATATTACAAAAATAATGAAATATAACTTATGTTGATAGTTGCCTATCAAATACAAGTGTGTTTTTCCATAGATTAGTTTGTAATAAAGTTTTACTTCTTCATAAAAAGCTTAAGCATAAATATTTTAATAGTTTTAATAACTGATTTGTATAAAGATTTATCAGAATCATAATAAAGATATAATATATTTTTTTAAATCACTTAAAAAAGATATTATTATCGTTTAAAATAAGTTCTAAATTATCTTTTGTCTTCTTTTGTAATTGAAAAAAAAAATTAGAAATTATCCTTAAGGTATAGCTAATGTGAATTTTAAAATAAAATTATTTCGTCATATCTGATTACGCAGTGCACACAGGGAAGTTTCTCTAAAATTCTAAAGTTATCCCGTTTTTGGAATAGTTTTGTAGATACAAAAATAAATTCAAAAAGAATTCCTCAAATCCATATAGTACTTACTGAGACTTATGTATAAAATTTAAATGTGTGTTTGTGGGTCCAAAATAACCACAATTATAAGTATATAGTTATTTGCTAAATATTAAAATTATTAGTAATATTAAATAAAAAAGAAACGGGGTTCCACTTGTATATTATAATCTCCTAAAAACGGAAATCCAACTTGTCTATATCGTGATTGATTAATTTAATTATACGTTTTTAATTCTGTTTATCCGCTTTTATAGGGTAATTTTAATCTTACAAGATTAAAAAAAAACTATTTTTTATCTTACGATTTTTCTTCTTCTTCCCCATTATTTTTTGTATGACATAACATACAAAAAATAATGGGGAAGAAGTTTCGATTGGCCTTGGAATCATTCGTCATTAGTAGCTTGATTATATTTAATAGTATTGTAGCGCCGCATTAAGTTTTCGAATTTATCACACAATTACTTAATTTCAGGTGAATAGTATATATGAATATATGAATAATTTCTATAAACCTAATGTCCTGTACATTAGGCTTAAAAGAATTATCTTTTTCATCCCTTAATATTAAAAGTATTTTTTTTGTTAAATTCATACTTTATTTCTAATTAAATAGACAGAAAGAACAGAGCGTCAAACACTACAGTTAATGCGTACTTCTTTTATGCCCCCAGAGAGCCCTCATATTTTTTACATGATTGTTCTCATGTATCATCGATAAATATTTCATAAATGTGTTCTTTCACAGATGTGTTCTCGAAATTTTACGGAGATCTCTCCTTGTCATTTTTGCTCCTTTTAGTGACTACATGGAGGACGAAATGTTTCAACACTGTCATTAGTTATTTTTTATATTTACATAAATATACTTTATTGTACCACAAAAAGAAATATAAAGCAGTTATAATTGTAGATAAAAACATTTTACACATAAGGACAAAAGGTGGTCTTATCACTAATTAGCGACGATAACCTCTGGATTAGGATATATAAAAACAAAAATAAATAGTGGGTCGTGCAAATATACAAACATCATATATATAAGCAATACATAAAAAAGTTGAATCGAGGCCTGTCGTGGCGCAGCGACACAAGCGTGTACTGTAACTGACAGGTTCTGGGTTCAATCCCCAGTCGAAGAAATGAAATGTTTAATATTTATAATTTAAATATTTAATGTTTCATTTCTTCGCTCTGAAAATAAGGCAAAAGCGCGGTGTTGGGTTCCGCCACTCAACACATAATGCCTCAAATTCGGCGGAAAGGGGGTAACGGAAGTGAAAATAATCAAATACTTAACTAATAATATAGAAAAAAACAAACTGTAAATCTATAATATATATTGACATCGTATAAATATTGTAATGTTGTAAATAAGTGTAATATCTATGTAATAAAAAACATATGTATAATATACAATTCTTTAAATAGGGATATTTACAGTTTTTTTAATATACTTAAAGATTTTGAATGCCTAATAGCAAGTAGAATAACTTATATTCTAAAGCCTGTATCGCAAAGGACCGCTCATAAAATTTACTTCAGTATGTTGGTATTCTTAAAATGATATTTGCTGAAGATCTCAACCTATAAGTAAACGTGCCTAAATATTCTAACGTCTCCTATAAGTGGAATAAGGATTTATTGTTAAATAACACACAGTATATAAAATAAAATATACAAAGATTCTAGCGACAACGGATTGGAAGCTACTTGAGCTTTGAACGAAGTTCGAAGACATGGTCTTATTTGCGTAAATTAAATATGAATTAAATAGCGAGATTTTGGAATCGCTCAAGTTTGTTGAGGTAGTTCTCAGTTAAACTAAAAAAACTAAAAAAATTTTGCTAGAAGAAGTTTGCCCTAAATGTATCCAGTAAGATCTTTCACTGTACTGTCATATATACTTAATTACAGCTCTATCGTACGTTACTGGCGGTAGGAGTCCACACTCAACCCTCACTAACGTGCTCCCATTTAATATTTCTTGTGCTTTTATAGGGATGACTTTCAGGCTCAGGCGTAAATTTACTCCAGTGTGCAATTGAAAGTAGAATATTTACTATCTTAACTGATAACAAATTTTATTTTCAGATCCTAAAAAAGCTGTTACACTATTCCGTACCTTCTCCGTGTACACGAATACTAGACGTTTATTAACTTTCACGTCTAATCCTAACGCATTAGAATGTATGGACGGCATCAGATCAATATCTATGATTTGGGTCGTAGTTGGCCACGTGTTCTCAATGCACAACTTTAATGCAAACTTAACAGAAGCAATTTTGGTAAGCTTTGTTTCATATTTGTTTTTAAAAATGTTGGATTTTCAAATATTTCGGTCACTTATGTATGATGAAATATTATTATCATGTTTTGAAATTTGAGTTGTAGAAATATTAATGTCACTTACTTAATATGGCAAATAATATAGAGCTGCAAGTGCTATTTTATTAGATTTCTTTATCTTATAGAATGCGGAAAATGAAAAAAAACAATAAGAAATATTTAGTATTATATTATGGATTACATACATCATTTTTTTTAATTATGTAGAAAAAAATCGTATTGTGTTGTTTTTTTAGTGGCTCACATCTGGAGATGCCGTATGGATATCAACTGGACTTTTCACTGTGGATTCATTTTTTCTAATGGCTGGTATTTTACTGGTGTATACTTCGGTTGGAAAAATGACTGGAGGTAATATATATTTTTTTATTGTTGACAAAATAAGACACCTTCTATTACTTTTCTAAAAGAAAATATATAATTTAACAAAGGATTTGAATATTTATAACATGTTACATGACTTTTTTGAGTGATAATTGAATGACGAATGTGTACGTATATTACGATATATCTGATCTTAACAAAAAGATATACATTGACTTACACGTGTCTCGTAAATTTAATAAAAGCCATTATTCAACTTGTACTTTGAAGCTTTGAACTACATACTGCCAATTAATAAAATTAAATGACAATCCCAACTTTAACAACATCTGTAGCTTAAAGTTGGGATGGTGTGAACACCTTTCCATCAAATATATTTAAGGTTATGTTCAGACGAATATTAGGCGACGACCGATGTTAACCATTTTAATTAATATTTTATTTGCTTTTTCATGTATTTTTTCATTAAAAAAAACCTCACCGTATCACGTTGCATTATTGTGTGGCTTGAAAGATATCGGTTGATAAAAAATATATTTATTTTACTAAGTAATAATTATACTCTTCCTCATTATTTTGTCATTGAATCAATTTATTAAATCAATCGGTTTGAGATTAAATCATAAAGTTATACGTATTTAGTGTTGAAACTGGTAGAAAGAAAATCGGTCCGTTAAAATGTTACTTTCCTAATATGTTTAATTTTTTTTTTGCTTCACTCTGTATCCCGCACAAAGCAGGATAGGCAGTGGAAACCCGGGAGCCTAGTGTTAAGACACTCCGTTCCACTTCCGTTCCCACTTTCCGCCGAATTTGAGCCATTGAGTGTTGAGTGGCGGAACTCAACGCCGCGCTTTGCCGTATTAGTAGTATATATTTTATACCACTAATATTTATCTTACAATATATAGGCACAAAATATACCTTACTTCATCTATTTTAGGAAATTATTAATTTAAAGTAAAAAATATTTTTGTGATGGATAAAACAATTATCTATTATTCAATATAGTCCATTGGAGCTGCGCCTAGAATGATTTTGTGCACTTCCATATAACACTGGGGCAAAGCCACATGTATTAACTGGTTTAATTTATTTGGCAAATCATTAGAAATACCTGAGATCATTAATAATAACACACGTGACATTAATTTTACAAGTCAATTGATCATGATAAGTGTAATCCGTGCTATTAAACGATATAATTGTTTTCTTTGAATACATTTTGGATGATTTTTGATGATCGCTTGTTTATACCGGTTTAAAAATTATAAATAATGAGAAAAATAAATAGTTTGTGTAGTTTGGCCATTGCATTTTTAACTATTATAAAGCTTTTCTTTTGTCATAGTTCCTCTGATGTTTTCTCCTCTAGTCCAAACTGTCGAAACACATTGATAATAGAAACGTCGGTTTTTTTTTTAAGAGAAGGAACTTAAGAAGCTGGTATACTTATTGTTCCCTGTTTTTCGCCAAATGTTTGCTCTACGCCGCGCTTTGCCGTGTTACCAAAGATTATAATATAATACTATAATCCAATTTATCTATTCTTGACTGAGATACGAGATAGCCATAAGTACGTCATAAGAATGTTACCATGTTTTTATTTTTTTTATTTTAATAAACACGACAAGTGAGCGTGCGAATCACCTGATGGTAAGTGATCACCGCCGCCCACGGCCCCGTGTAGCACCAGAGGAACTACAGGAGCCGGTCTGTAAGGTGAATGGGCACCGGGGCCCGGCATTACCCAATGCGAAACGCAGTGACCGAAGCCACTACGAGCCACGTCGAGTCTGCCCGTACGTGTTGCCATTCCTGAAAACATGACTCTTCCACTCGTACTTTAGTTGCGTCTTACACCATCAGTACCAGGGTGATCATATTCTAAGCCGGAATCACACGGCTGAAACCCTTCTCAAATGGCGCTTAATTAGTATCAGTAGGTAGCTATTAGATACCTTAATTTTGACTTCGTTGTCAATTGTCATATCAAAATTGTATTTAATATCTAGGATGATGACATCGGTTACCGACGCTTTAAGAAAATAGTAGATTTTTATTACAACAGTTTTTATTGCAGATTTAAATGGCGATAAATAGATAAATATATTTTAGAACAATCGATAATTTAGTAATTCGATAAAAATGTACTAACGTCCAATAATTTCGTAATAAAGTTAGCTATAAGAAATCGTATTGTAAAATAAAAAAATAGTCATTTTATGGTAAGCAAAATATAATTACATAAAAATTGGCTCCGGAAATGTCAATTTTTTGCCAAATTTTCCCGAACGTAGTTAAAGCTCTCGCTTGTGTATTTTTATGTATAAAGCGAGTGCTTTTTAAATATTTCAGCATTTTTTAAAAAAATAATTAATTTAAAAAAATGTTGTTTTCTAAACTAAAATACGAAAAAAACTGTAATGGGCTACATGTCAGCAGGAAACATGTATGTTTCGATAAGTGGTGATTGCTAATGACGTACAAAGGCTGCATGAAATTTTAACTTACACGTTACCCCATAAAGAATAATTAAATATAAATTTTCGTTGCTTTTTTTTTCAGTGGGCCTCTTAAAACGTCTTCACTTATTCTATCTCAACCGTCTACTTCGTATGTTTCCATTACTCGCGGCCTTGGTACTTCTAGAAGCTTCCGCCTTTCACAGAGTTGGAGATGGTCCTTATTGGGAAAATATGGCAAGAAATGTACAAAGATGCAGGTCCAATTGGTGGACTACTCTTTTACATATACAGAATTACGCCAATCCTGAGGAAATTGTAAGTATATTTATTAGTGGCCGCCAGCAATTTCCTTTACATAAACAGTATGACACTAGAAAAATTCAGCGCCACACTTTGTTTTACCGGAGCATTAAAGATAATCATATAGAAATAATAATGGGACGACCTAAATTTTAAATAAATTATATTTTTCAGGTATCACGCTTTTTGCAAATACACCACTTCCTTCTAAAAGTTTTAGCTAAAGTTATTTCATTTCTATAAAATATCTGGTCTATTGTGGCCATTCGTCAATGTAACTAACATTAAATAACATCGAAAATTTAAATCAATAAATAGATACCTAACTTACCTTATCAAGATATTTTTCCTTTATTTCTTAAAAAGATGTGAGAAGACTATTACTAAGTGTTATAACCTTGTTAAATACTAACTTACTATATTAAAAGGTCGATAAGCTTATATTTGATCACAAGTTTTCTAATCGAGATCAAATTATTTAAATAAGTTATTTTAATGGTTAAATAATTACGTTTACAGTGCATTCAACATACTTGGTACATAGCGATAGACATACAACTACATATTATATCTCCTCTGGTACTCTTCTTTATACTGGGCAAAAGTAGAAAGTGGGCGTGGACTGCAATGATAACAGCCTTATTAGCCATACTCACTGGTTCAACTATCTTTAACTTCATAAAAGCTATGCCAGCTAGCAACATGTCTATTTTGTAAGTATTTTAATTTACTTTAATAACAAATCCGGACTTGCTTGTTACATATTAGGTATTGTTAAAAATTGACTTAATTGAGTCTATTTTTTAAAAAGAGTGTACTTTTCTAGCCATTTCATTCTTATTTGGCCTAACATGGAGCGCTGGAGCGCTATGATATTTCGCGAAAAGTTAGTATTAATTCTCTAAGTTCCCTTTGTTTACAAATTGGCATAAAAATGTGCAATATATCAGAAATGACAAGAATAAAAGTATATTTTTACTATTTTTAAACTTATTTTAACGTATAAGACGATTTCCAAGAGGCGCGAGTTTAAATCCTGCTTCCTTGAAATTTTTATGTTTTTTAAATTAGTAGTTTTCTTTCCTAAGTGTGGAATAACATTTTAAAAATAGTAAAAAACATTTGATAAAAGTATTCTCTCTTGACAAACGATAATTCTAAAGTAGTTGTCTTTGGGTTGCGGAAAATTGTAAAATAATATCCCTACAGAGATTGGTGAGAACGAATGGCTTAATTGGTCAGAGCGCTTGGACGGTTTCCAAGATGCGCTTCAAATCCTACTTCGTACAAATTTTTGTATGTTATTAAATTAGGTATCACAGTATAATTTATACAGCAAACCTACATATGTAATTTTTACAAGTTTCTCTTTCAGCTTCACTCTGTATCCCGCACATGGCAGAATAGGCAGACGGAACCTGGGAACCTAGTGTTAAGACACTCCGTTTTGTTTCCTCACTCTCCACCGAATTTGAGGCATTGCTTGATGAGTGGTGCTTTGCCTTGTTTGCCATCCACAACCTATCATCACGATTGTGCCCCTACGCCATCAAATGCCCTCATGTAAAGGCTATTTTATACTTATAATAAATATTCCTTTTTTTTTAAAGACGGTTAGATGAACAGCTTTATTACATGAATAATTACTATATGAACACTCTATGTCGAGGTGCACCATTTTTCATCGGGTTGATGTACGGTTACATATTAAACATCTACAAAGGCAAGGAGATTAAATTAAATTCGGTAAGTATTGTTACCTTGTATATAATATTATGAATTTTTAGTTCGATGAATGTTAATCTAATAACAGGTTCACATTGCTGAAGAATTGAACTGTATTTTCAAATGTTATTAAGGACCAGGGGCGCCCGCGAGGTTTCGCCTTATATCAAATCAACCTTCTCATTAAAAAGTTATAATTCTTTCATTTAATCGGCAGTTAGTTCAATTCGAGAAGAAGGGTCAAGATTTTTATTTTATTTTAAAATTAAACGTTTTAATATATTAAAAATGCACTTATGCACAAACTTTGACATTTTCCATGTAGATTTGATACCGAATTGTATATAAAAATTAATTTATTAAGGTTTACCTCATCCGACATTAAAAAACATGGCTTGGGAATGTGATTTCTTCTTAAAAGATGCAGATTATTCTGCTTATGATAATATTCTTATTATATCAAAATCAAAATATGTGAGGATGGGTACTTGTTTTAAAAACTATTGGGCTGATTTAGATGAAATTTATCAGTAATAGCTTATACATCAGAATAAAACATATACTCTTTCTCTTTACGGCTTAAGCTGTATCCTGTACATGGGGGGGGGGGGGAGGTGGAGACAAAGGAAACTTAGGAACCTGGTGTTAAGACACTCTGTTCTATTCCTCATTTTCCGCCAACTTGAATGGCGCTGAAATTAAATTGAATGTATTTCGTGTTTAGTGCCGCGCTTTGCCTTATGACCGGAGTATTAAATATTTAATTTAAATAATATTTTTTACATGAAATATTATTTTTTTCAAAAAGGGATCAAGCCCACACTATTGTCATTTACAGACACACCCTATGTCCCTGCGCCATGAAAGACCTTAGACATATATATACAGTTTGACTGATATGTAACAATAACTTTAAACGCACGAAGTCACATTGATAACTCTAGTTTCTGTTAATAGGTATACAGTATTTATATTTACACGATCAGTTTCTTTATAGATTTTTTATATTTTACATTCTATATACCCCGGTAGTTATAAAATGATAATTTTGTTTGCGAAAAATACCTTGTATTCGCTCAAGTTATATGTAATTTAGCTAATCTAATCTGTTTATTGAAATTGTTTTCCATTTAGCAGTCGGCATAAACTGTATTTATACCGAATAAAACTTTATCTGAATTATTTCATTTATCGACGGTGTACTATATATCATATCTCTATTCAAGTAATTGATTAATAAACGTCTGAGCGTTTTGCTATCTGACCACTGTATTTACTACGTCATACATACATTAAAAAGATCGTAGTTTATATATTAATACATAAAATGATAATTAGAAATTATAATAAAAATGACCTTATTAATTTATTAAATTTATCCAATTAATTGACGAATATTTTCATCAGACACGGTTTCAATTCCCGCTACGTCTACGTCAAATGTAACTCTAAAATATATTATTATATTATTTAATATTAATTGATATTAGCCTTGTTATATATATGATATAAATACTTATTTAAGCTATATTACACATTTAGAAAAGAAAAATACTTGTTTTTGCAACATATGTATAAGAAATATATATAGACCTCCGAAGCGACTTTCGCATTGTAATAAAAAAAAAAATTAAATAAACATTTATTATTCTCGAAGAACCTACTAATAAGCAACTTTATAATATCTTTAATATAAATTAATAATTTATTTTAAATAAAGTTAGGCTTATATACACATATAGAATCCTGTCGCGCAGGTATACAAGCACGTAACTAACAGTACTAAGCGTACACTTCGGCCGTTCAACACGCAATGTCTGACGTCGTCGTCTTACTACAGGCATTATATAGACATACATTAAATAACTGATAATGAATTTTGCATTTTTTAGTATAAATATTTATTTTACAGGTATTTTTATTAGTTTCATGGATTATAGCGTTAACTATGATAGCTTCCGGATTCTATATGTCATATGTAATCATGCAGCTCGATTGGGACAGCCAAGTGGGGGACAGTTTATTTAATTCCTTCATGCGGACGATATGGGCGACTGGCTTGGGTTGGATTATATTTGCATGTGTTAAAGGCTATGGAGGTAATGTTCTTTTTGGTCACACATTAACAGGGAACTTTGCCTAAATTACAGTTTTATGCCTTAATGAAAAAGCTTCGAATTTCAAATTGATGTATTTCTCTGTCATTTAATGATAAAAAATTTCGTGTTGAGTGGCGGAACATAACGCCGCGCTTTGCCTTATTACCAAAGCGAAGAAAAAGAAACCTTATATATTTAAATAAAAAATATTAAATATTTAATTTCCTGGACTGGGGATCGAACCCAGAACCTGTAGGTTAAAATCACACGCTTAAAACACGCTCGTGTTGCTGCGCGCCGACAAGCTTCAATACTAATACCTAAATTCTATTTCAGGTCCAATAAACTGGCTTTTAAGCTTAAACATTTGGAAACTTCCAGCGCGAGTATCATTCGCTATG
>JAXGGP010000024.1:9066005-9076158 GCA_035584415.1 Eueides aliphera
TCCTCGACTGGGGATCGAACCCAGAACCTGTCGGTTACAGGCAGCGCTTGCACCGCTGCGCCACGACAGGCCTCATACATTTAGTCATAGTTACTCATAAATATAGTAATATAGATATATTACTAAATTTACTGTTAAAGCATTTTTTTTTTCAAATGTACAGTAGAACATTTTCGTGTTCTTTACATAATAGGTCAAAACTACATAAGATTCATTAAATTTATTATTATAAGCTGACAGCTTCAGTTTTACTATCTAGACAACTGCATGCAAGCCTCATTTATATTTTAAAATAATATTAGTAAGTAGAATATTACTAACAGCAAGAATTATATAACCATTATCCTTAATATGATTCTCAATATCTTCGGCGTTTTCATAAGCCTCCGGCTTAATAATAGCTAATGTCCTTTCCGAATACGAATGGTGTTCAGCATCGGAGTTAGATGAGATGACCGACATTTAATCACTTTAGTTCTAATCTATGATATGACTATAAAATACCTTTTTTTCAATATTTTGAATAGATGCTACTTACAAAGTTATACTTTGACATACAATTTATTCAATTCCAACATGTCATAATAAATTTAACATTTTAAAAATGCTATAAATACTCTTTTATTGTAAATAAATAATGAATGGAAAATTGTTGTACATAATTTAAAGTAACTTAAACTAAAAAACGTATTAAAATTGAACTATGTTATTTAAATGATATTTATTTCGTATAAAGCACATGAAAGCTCATCCGTTAAGCCTCATACTCCAAGGTTATTTCCATGTAAACTTACACTATTGGTAATATTAACTGGTATGTTCATTGAGGGTGAATCGAAGGCATAATATAAAGAATAAACATATATATTAATATATATACATATAATAGTATCCATTATAATAACAAGATCGTCTCGAGTCTTCCGTTTGTAATAACAACATAAATATAAATTAAGACGTCATAATCAATACGGACAATCGGCAATTGCAGACGGGAAAACTGGCACGCATTTTCCGGCGCGTCCGAGACACGCGGAGGGTGGCGTGTGGTGGCGGGCGAGGGGGGGCGGGGACGGACGGGGGCGAGGGGGCGAGAGGGGCGAGCCGGGAGCGCAGGGCCCAGTGCCCCCCGAACGCAGCGGCGGCGCGACGCCTCCCCGAGAGCCCGCGACATGCGTTGATGTCTCCCGCCACCCGAACACCACCGCCGTCTACATGGACAACTCCTGCCTCCTCGACCTCCTCATCAGGTGCTTCGCGATGACCGAGCCCGAGGACCTCAACTTCACCGCGTTCACCGACCTCTGCCGCCTCTGCTCGCTAAAGAGCGGGCCTCGCCTACACATATTCGACAAAGAATCCGAACAGCGGCAGATTCTATTCAAGCTGCGGACCTGTTTACCCACTATGGTGAGTTTTGTTTTTGTATTATTTTATTCAGCTTACTTACCTTTTACACTTCTGCTAATGAATATCATTTCATACGCGGGCTCAAGACTTAGTATCGTGGTAAACATGGTGTTAGAACTGAGGTGCAGTAATGTAGAGACGTGTCGACTACCGTAGCTTCGTAGGCGCACGCGCGCTACGCGCTACGGACTTCATAACAACATGAAATATAGAATTGCTGAACAGGAACACGATACCTGTTGCATGCTTTAAGAAGATCTTATGACAAAGTACGATTTTATATATATTTTTTATAAATTATCGAACGCTAATATTAGCGCAACTAAGTTAGCAATTTATTTATATTTTTTGGGGGCTTATAAAGGCTTCGAAATCAAAACACCTTCCCAGGTATTCAATATTCTCACTCTTTATAGTAATCTAATTTTTAAAGAACTGTCTCATTTATGAATCAGTTATGACATTTCAAACAATATTTCATTGGATAGTGTTTTAATTGTAGAGACATTTTATTACATACTTAAATTAATACCTATTAATTAAAATTAATTATTATTTGAATAATCTTATTTTTTTAAATTTAATATTGCAATCTATCTGGTCGATATTCAGCAATAGTTTGATGTTTAATCCAGGTTTTTGCGATACTTGTCCATTGTCAAGTTCGCTTACATATTATTATTATATTTTTCTCCTAGTACACAGTCTGAATTAGATCCCGTGGTTTTTTCGTTTGAGTCTTCGTGTTTTGTTAGGTGCTTTCAAAATGATTGGATGTTTTGTGATTCTTGTTTTATATTATTGTCACATTTAAGTCCTTATGTAATCTGTCGTTAGTAACGTACCATGGTGCGTCTGTTATATCTTTAAATAAAGAGTCATTTTTTTAACATAGGTAATTTGACATTTAAAAAAATACAACAATAAATTTTTATCTAGCAATATTTGTTATTTAGTGTCACATGTCAGTAATAATGTCCTAAAATAAACAGTCAATCAATATTTAATAATCATCACATATTACGAGTTCTTCAAAATTTATAAAACTTTACTGCTTCATAACATTTGTGTATTTTCTACAATATGTGACACTGGCAATTATTTTGCGCCTGTCATTGCAAAATCAGGCCATAAAATAAATATAAAAAAAAAAATTTAATAAATTATACGTTCAATGCAAAAGCAAATATTATTATATAACTGATGTTAAAACTGTGCTCAAAAAGTAATATTACAAGAGTATTATAGCACTATGTTAAGCATTGTAAACGTCGTGGCGGTGAACTTGAGGCATTACGTGTTGAGTATCGGAACCCATTGCCGCGTTTTCCTGTTACCAAAGCTAAGCAATGAAAACAGAAAACATTTTACTTGAAATTATTAAATAATTAATTTCTTCGAGTGTGGATCGAACCCGCAATCTTAAGCATTTATAGTCTCACGTTTGTATCCCTGCACCACGGCAGACCTCTTCAATATCTAGTTTTATCAATAAGATCATAGTGTAATGTATATCCAGCAGATATCGAAAGATGACTTTCTGCCGAAGAAGATCTGCGAGCGTTGTGTGACGAGACTGGAACAGCTATACGAGTGGCGCCAAAGTTGTCTTAACACGGATTCCGTACTTCGAAATTATGCTGAATCTATGAGAATCGTCACTTCCACCATAAATTTTCAGGTTAGTTTTATATAATACTACTATCAAAGTTGTATTTAAATGTTTTACCCATGAATCAAGGAATATCTATGAAGGTCATATATCCATATATTTATGTTTAAAATAGAAAAGAGAGAAGGGAAATAAAACATTTAAACTACTTGTAAATTTATTTGAGAAGCAGACAGAAATAACCTTTTAATAATTCCAAAATTCGCTTAGCACACGCTACCTTTAATTTAAATACATTTTTTAATAACCTGAGACGCAGCATTTTTTAAATACACGTAAACTTTGTGATAATGCAAATCGAATACAACCATTGACAATCATGTATAATCAGACATTTCCCGAATCCGCTATGATAACACTGTGATAACATGGATATAAATAAAATAAAAATTAATTACACAATATTACTTTATGGTGAAATTTTCTTAAAATAATTACATATATTCTTATGCTATTTTAATTTTCATTTAAGAAAGCAAACAAACAAAGCTCTACTTTGTATAAAACTTATCATCAATGCAAACAATACAAGAGATCTAAATGTTATAATAATATTATTTAAAAAGATGATTTTTCCGTTTTGATAGAAAAAAAATTGTACCCTTGATTTCTGTTCCACGTTGAAGTTCAGGATTTTGGGCGATAAGCGGAGAGTGAGCGAGTGTTAAGTAATTAACATTATTTTCTCTCTGTCTACCATACAGTATTTGAATAAGGAATGAAATTATACGTATGCCAATAAAATGGAACAGGTAAAATGATAACTTATCGTACATAATCTCTTATCCGTATATAATACCACTAAAAGTATAACAACACCATTTGATAAAAATATTATCGATTAGCACATTGACACGTTTATTAGATTTTGTAAGCTTCACGCCTAGGAAAGCCGGATAGTTAGAGAGAACGAAGAGCAAACATTACGGTCTCTGCGTTCCTTTTTCCCTACATTAACCTCTTCATACATGCCTCTTGGAGTGGAGGGTCCTTAGGTTATTGAAGGTCAATTAAGGTCTCTCTTTAAGTCTATTACCAATTACTTATCTTTGAAAAATCTTTTTTGTTATTCTTTCATCACTCATAGTCAAGGCGTGCCCAAACCATATCGACACGTCCTTAATCATTTTTATGGCTAAGATACCACGATGAAAATATATATGCAGGTGTCACTGGTAGTCTGCATTAGCTCATATAATTTCGCAAAGTTACCTCCAAATACGCTAATCCACTACGAATAAATTAGTCATACCCTTCGCGTCCGGTCCTATATGTATATGTGAATTAATTTGTTGTCAAACATCGTGATTATCACAAACAAATTATTTTCTTAGAAATTTACATTATATGCTTTTCAGACTCATTCTAATTACCATATTTTCAGACTCATTCTAATTACCATAATTTTTTCAATTCATATTATTGAGGACATTCGACTCTCACCCAAAATCCTAGAATTTTTTTAATCGAGCTGATGATACTGGCATTTGCGCAGCTTACAAGAATACTCTTGATATTTTCAGCTTAAAGCCAAAGCAACCTCTACACGGTAGTACGCAATAATCGAGAGGACAATAACACCTTAACAACTTCGCTCGCTTTTTAGTACGCCGACCCAGAAAACGACCTGGCTGCCCAATAACTAAAATTTCCTTTTTTTTGTATATAAAAAAAAATATGATCTGTTGTGTACAATGATACCCATATACACAGATGAAAAAAAAAATTATTTTAATAGTTAAATTAAATAGTTGATAATTAAATAATGTTTTTTATAAACAGAGAGGTGCAATCCGATCTTACTTTGATATAATTTTAAAATTACGAATATATATTACACATCCCTCCGTTCTCCACTTTCTGCCGAATCTGAGTGGCGGAACTCAACGTCGCACTTCGCTTTTTGCCTTTCACTTTGTGCCGCTGCGCCATGACAGGCCTGACATGACATTAATGATGCTTCCTAATATTCCAACTAATCTACAGTTTGGTAATATAAAAATCAGATAAAAATAAGTACCTCTTATAAAATATTTTGTTATTGTTTCCTATAGTATATCCCGGCGCATATTTAGCTAGCCAAGCCTATGGCAGGGTAGGTAGGCAGAGGGGGACCTGGGAAGTTAGTGTTCAGGTTCCGTTCCCATATTACACTTGCGTTCTCCACTGTGTATCTACTTTTGAATCTATAATCATTTTAATAAGTTTGTAAATAGATAAATAATGCGGCATTTTAACACCTAGTGTAATACATTTAATGTAATTAGGGAAGAAAATTTTAGGAAAGAATAAATTCATATGTAATGTGAAGTAATATAATATTTTTGAATTTAGTATTTATTAGGCTCTGCATAAAATAACCGTATTTTTACGTAATACATCGATCTTATTTATTAATTATTCTATAGAAATGAACTATCCAGCAGAATATTTGTTTTCCTCATAGAATTTTACAAAGTCACCGAAGTCGAGTAAACGTCAAAGACACAATGTTTGTTATGTGTCGGCTCGCGGGCGATGCATGACGCGAGCCGCGGCCCCTCTATCGATCCAGCGCGCCCGGCGCGTATCGACCCTACTCCCGTAGAATGAAGCACAAAGGAAAACTGACTTTAGCCCTTAAGAATAAAGCCCAAGATTAACTTCCAAAAATGCCAAAAACATGTACAAACGATTTCGAACTAAAATAAAAGCGTATCACGAACGCTTATCGTATATCCTCATTTTGTCTTACGCGATCATGAATTATACACTCTAATAAAATAGTAATAAGGTTGTCATCGGAAAACGATACGATATGTCATTCGGGAAAATATTTATTGGGTACGCATGTCCAGTAACTCTTTGATATCGACTCATAAAATTTACTTCGGCCAGTTCCTACTGGCGCATATCATTCCTCTATCATTTAGAATTTTATATTCATTTAGTTTTTAATGCAAAATATATAATACATAGATATTGAATTCATAATAATGTAAGGGTGGGCATACATGTATCGGAAGCAAGGTCGAAGGCTGGCAGTCACCCTGCTCGGGGGACTGTTAACCCTGACCTAGCGTGAAGGGTGAAGGATATTTCTACTACGGCCTCCCGCCTCCCGGTGGGGACTGTACTACCCCAGAACATCACTGACGATTCAGCCTTCTCCACTAACGTGATGGATGATTGAAATAGACGAAATCATACGATATCCATAGTATTTTTATCTACCTATAATGATTATTTACGAGTAACCAATTTTATTAGGTATATCTTTATTATATTTGTTATTACTTTGATACTCTTAAAGAAATTACGTTTCTTAAAAATAATAATATTAATTAAATTTAATACGTAAAAACAATAAAATATGAATGTTTGTATATCTAAAAAAATAACAGAATAATTTAAGGTAGAAATTTGAATAGTGTTTCGTCTGGAATGTCCTCCGGTGCAAAACCTTTTGAAGTAACCCTTATATGAATGATGGGGATGCACTCCAAAAGAGAATTTGCGTTACCCTTGAAATATACAGCATATACTCGTATGTACAATTAGATGCAGATGCAGAAATTTTATTTGTAATCGACATATTATGTCAAAGAATCCTTTTCTTAGACTTTAGTAATGAAATAAGTAATACAAATGTAAAAATTTGCATATTATAAGTAGTATGATGGAATAGAAATCTACAAAAAAAACACGATCGTGACTTAGCGACGACGAAAAGATAGCAAACTTAAGTTTATTTTATTGCGTCTAAAATTAACTACACCATCAGTGTTGTGATGTTTTTTTTCTGTGATCTGCCTAAATTACGTTTTTTCCCCTTTTATTTGTAGTGTAAGCTTCTCCCCCAATTTAATAACTATAGGTCTACGGGAAATACCCAAACGCGGTGGTTTTCGTACGAAATTTAGAAAAACATAAGCTAGCACTTATTAATATACATGGAAAATGTCGTTTTTATTAGAATGACGTTATTAGAATGACGTTGACTTAGAAAGTACATTTGTTTGTGCTTTAAAGAATTTTAAACAAGAATATAAGACATAAATTTCAGCTAAATATCTCCACGTCATTTTAAATGGAATGGTCTTCCCTTTATTACTTTTAAAGTATTGAAACAGACAAACTGATCCCATAAAATTTAAGTAACTTACTATACGCCAGATGTCTTACTAAATATGGAAGATATATATGAAGAAAACTGCTGCTACTTTATAGTAGATGGTCGAGAACAGTAATTATACAATTGACATAACGTCTTGTATAGGAGCTCACGGTCTATTCATAACAAAATAAATTATTATAAGATATTTGCTAAATTTACACTCAAAACACAGTACTTAGGATAAGATGGGATTAACGTTATTTCCAGGAAACCTTTATTGTTTGGTAACTGTAAGAATGTTTCAATATTGGTATGATATACTCGTATATCTACTTAAAATATCATTCTATATGTTATCACCTTATGTTAGTATTCTTACCATTCATTTAGAATTTTGTAAAACCTTTATAGTGGAAAGAAAGTACGTAGTACGTAGTTTCAGAATTGTTAATTTTCAAAAACTACAACTTATAAAAAATCAAATCATTCGTGTACACTCATTTTGCATAAAATGAACTAGAATTATAAGTTGGTAAATGTTTTTATCAGTAATATAGACATAAATATTTTTTTGAGGCCTGTCGTGGCGCAGCGGTACAAGCGCTGCCTGTAACCGACAGGTTTTGGGTTCGATCCCCAGTCGAGGAAATGAAATATTTAATATTTTCAATTTAAATATTCAATTATAATATTCAAGTTTTTGTGATAAATCGTTTTGACAGATATCAGACAGATTGACAACAACATAAAAAGTATTTTCTTATAAAATTTATCTCAATTTATATTAATTTATTTTTTTGTTAAAAATCTAATATATAAACCACACAAATAAAAATCATTTATATATATACCTTTCACCACCTGCTCGCTACGCTCGTCTACCTCTGCTTATCATATATTTTTTTAATAATAATAAAAAAAATAACTTTACGGAAATAAAGTGAATATATTTTTTATTATAGTAAGTACTACAGTGAAGAATCATACATAGTATGAAGACTCATACTCAATATTTAAAAAAAAGAAACGGGCCATACAGAAACCGCAGTATCTTTTTAACATCTAAAAATAGGAATAAATATATAACGATAATAAATATGTTTTTTTTCACTGTTCAAACTGATAGGGACATTAGACACGCAAGCTGGTCCCCATTGCCTTCAGGAAATCAGGTGGATGGAAGGGAAAGTGTAATCGATCGGCGTAACGCCAATGCCTGCACTTAGTACATTGGTACGGGGGAGAGTGCGCGTCTTAACCATGACTTTAACCTTCACAATATACACATACATTACGAAGTATCTTATTAGTGATCTTCAATTAAATGTTTATAGTGAGCTGTTTTCGTGATGGAAATATTTGAATTTATTATAGTAAGTTTTGCAGTTAGTTTTAAATTATCTTATATCTATCATTGTACTTATACGTACGTACAAATATCAATTTTCTTTACTATATAAAATATATAAAATAAGTGTATTTTGTTTTTATTGCTGCATAAAGCTGATTGATTATACCAAACAATAAAAAAGACAATTACAATAATTCAAATCACTAAATAACCTAAGCACACAGTCCATTTTAACTATATTGTTTTAGCTTTCATATATTTATTATAATTTTTTAAAGTCTAATAAATAATAAAGGAAACAAAACGTCTTTACACATTGTTTTGACAGGTCAGTTTATAACCTGCTGCTAAAATACAAAATTAATGTATTATATTATTGTGTACAGCTATCTCTTTTATACTGATCAATTCCTCTCGTGAGTCTTCCATACAACGTGACATTGGCGAAGTAAACTGTGCTCAACTGGCACGCTCGAAATGCCATAATTGAAGAAATTAATGAATGAGACTAAATTTTATTTTAATCGTTGTATTTTGTGTTGAATAGCAAAAGCTACATCTCTCACATTGTTAAAGCCCAAAAATAAAGAAACTAAATAAAATAGGTTAATTGAAGAAGCTAGTAATTATTCTATTTAGCATAATAAATAGGAAAGATTTTTTATTTTATTTCTTTCACCATAGAGATGAAAACATATACTTATACATGACAGCATAGCAATAATTCAGTTTTATATTCAAATTCGACGGCACTTATTTCACCCTTGTTGTTTGGGCCCCTGTTAGATAAGTTTGCTTTTAATCAGTGCAGAAATGATAAGGCACCCCGATTCGGCCCTTCTTTTATCTTCGAGGGGACTTCCTCAAACAATGAAAACGCGGAATCAGATCATTCAAGTGTACATTATAATGTGGTATGGCTCTTTCAGAAACGTGTAGCTAGCAAATGAAGCAACTTTATATCGTAAAATATAAATCAAAGAAAAGATTATTAATACTAGGTGTGTAATTTTGATATTAATGAAATAGGTTCATATAAGTATTGAGTGAAGCTTATAATTGTCAATATTCAATACACGAATACCAGAACGCGATTGAATAAAAATGATTCAACTCTCAAGAACGGAATTGTATTTATACATATACTATATAGTTTATTCACCTAAAATTATGATGTCGGTATTTTATATAGCGATATTAGGTATTTCATACAGCGATATTAGTTCAATGAAATAAATGATAATAGTTTTATTTACATGAGTAAAAAATATGAAATGTAATAAAAAAAGACCAGTCAAGTGCGAGTCAGGCTTACCACCAATGATTCCGTACTAAGTTCAGAATTGTACATTAGCGAGGGGAAGTACAATTTATAAAAAATGACTAAGTAACTTTGCTGATGTACGCACTCATTTCGTGTGAAATGAATTACAATTATAAATTTATAAAAGATTTTATCTGTAATATATATTTTTTTCCGATTTTTTCCTTTTTCATATTCAAATTTTATAACTGTAGCGCTACGGGGTCTACGTAGGTAGGAGATGTATTGATAACACGTATCATTTGATTAGAAGCTTGCTTCAAGAAACCGTAGACCTGAAAATTTGACACAAATTTCGTC
>JAXGGP010000024.1:9570162-9580770 GCA_035584415.1 Eueides aliphera
CCTTAGCCACCGAACTTGCGATGTACCTCGGTCACTGGCCAAGGTACATCATTTTGGTCGGAAATAAGTCAACATTTTTTTACAGACGTCCCTATGAGTAATATTGTATTGTGGAGCAAGGAAAATATTAAAAGACCTGTGATCGACACAAAAAATATTGAAAATGCAAAAACATCAAGATGTCATAAAAAAGATTAACCCACCAAGAGAGTGTACTTAAAAAGCGAAGTTTATCACGTTCCAGAAATTGTAAAATACTGGGATTATTGATAAATATTATTTAATTAAATATAAGTAAGAATTCATCTCAAAATAGTAACTAAAATTCTGAGTCTTTCGTAAGGGTTTTTGTTTATTTTTTATCTAGCAATTTTAACTGATATTTTGGTAGAATTTATCTTAAAGAACAAGTAAATAAAAAAAAATCAGGTTATAATTTAGAATTACGTAATTCGAAGCCAAAGTATTATCGACAATAATGAGTACAAAATAGATATACCTACAAGTCCTTTTTTTAAACAATACTTTTACTTAGATATTGTTGTTATAAAATGTTTTATTTGTTATTTGCAAATACTCATATTATTAAATAATTATCCCTAATATTATTTCAACAGAAAATAAATAAATTATAGCTAATAAACGTGTTTATCTTGATTTGAACCTTCTCTGTCCAAGGTACAACGGACACTGTTCAAGGTACATCTGGTTTGTTGTACCTTGGTCAGTTTTCCCTTTTTTTTTTCAAGTGGGTTGTGGTCCTATGTCTCCTTGACAGACGTAGATAGTGACATTATTTAATAAAAAAAAAATAAAAAAGCTGACCAAGGTAGAACAGGTTCCCCTATAGTATTTTAGGTTAAAAAGAGATGTCTTCAACTTGCACTAACCACTCTTAAAAAATATCATTGTAATCTCTTTATCGATATTACCTTTTTTAGCCTTGACTTTTTAAGGTTCTGGAAGGATATCCATCAATTTGTTTTTAAGCGGAATTTTTGTTCCAACTGGAAGGACATTCTTGTTCCTGTGATCCTAGTGTTAAATAGATTTTCGATTCACGAAATTCATACTTTCTTTTATTTATATTCAACGATTTACCTTACTTTTGCTTATCAATTGCTCCTCTCCGCCATAGGGAATCTCTAAAATAAAAGGTACAGGTAAGCAGCGAACAATATGGTTGTTTGAAGCTAGAAACATACAGGCACGGCGGTTCGCGAGTGATGCATCTGTGAGGTAATTTCTAGAGATGAATTTAGATGAGACAAAGATGACATAAATTTGAGAAGTTCCTTGTGCTTAATAAAAAGATTAATGAACAATCTGAATTCGATTTACTTTGAAAATTCCTGCTAATTGGCAATTCTCGGTTTAAAGTAAGCTAATGCTGATATCGATAAATCCATTACATATTAGTAAATATAAAATAACGGAGAATTAGGGCACAACTAGTTATCGAAGCTCTTACTGTGTACGTGTCGAAAGTGCCTACTCCTCTACTTACTCCAAAATTCCAAGCGACTGTCATTTTAGATGGGATAAGTGTTCTATTGACTTTTTAGGAAAATAAAAATAAAAAATCAATGGTTTAACCTCCTTATATTAAAATAACATATAATACTTTGCTAATTGCTGATTCAATACACTTGTTAAAATGTATCACTGCTAGTAGCATCTTTATAGGCTTCTGCCAATAAAGATTGTTCTTTTTTCACTAGTTTTTGAGACTAATATAAAATATACATTTTTGTTACACAAGAACCTACTTGTGTAGTAATGTGATTTTAAAGTTCCTTACCTCTTTGTTGTCTATGTTTTCGTCTGTCAAGATCATTTATTTCGAGACGGCGTATAGTTATCAAGCTGAAATTATTATCAAGTATTCAGGCATACGATCCCTTGGATCATAAAACAAGATGTTTCTAAGCCAATGCAATCAAAAGATACGAAAATTTATACATTATTTTTGTTGTATTTGCTATGAAATTCGCCGCGTTATCGAAACCTGTAGGGCAAACTAGGGTAAATAACTTCTCCTTACCTACAGGACCTACAGCTATGAAATTTATATACTCGTAACATCCTGTAATTCTTATAGCTGACGTGGATTTAAAAGATAAGCAGGATTTGCTTAGCAATATGGATAGGTATTTAACTTGTAAAATTAATTTCTTACTTGACTCTACTCTTCAATCACAGCTGATTCAAGTATTGAAACTTATATGTGTACGTGTGCCCTCTTAAGAGATATGTATATATATAGTATATCCATTGCCATATCCACATACTAAGTAAAGGTATATACGATATATTTAATTTGTTTAATTGTTTCTTTAACACTAAACTTAATGTCTAGTTCACATGTAGGCTGCACACACAATAAATATTAGCAATGGAATGTGTACGTCAGACAATATGTATTGCATTACTTCTATTTTCATATTCCATATAGTGTTACTCTTATACAAATAAAGTAACTATTCAACAAGATGGGACATAGTGAACTATTAGGATAATTATAATGCATATTTGGTAATACCGTACGCCGAGGTGACAAAACGATTTCAAGCAAGTTTACGTAACCACTTGCAAAGTATCTCAATGATTATAAATATCACATATTTAATAATATATTTTAAGGAATTTCAATATCACCACCGTGGAGTGGAACATTCTTCGCTACTCAAGGAGCCTTAAGTGCAACCAATATTTCAAGCCGCTAAATAAGGCAATCAGGCAAGAAAACTGTCTCGTCGCGAATATATTTACTCCTTTGAATAATAATATAAAAAGTCAATTCTTGCCCGTCATGATATTCATACACGGTGGTGGCTAGTTCTGGGGCAGTAACACTAATTTTATATACAACCCTAAATATTTAGTACAGAAGAACGTGGTTTTCGTGACTATTAACTATCGACTTGGTGATTTCGGTTTCCTCTGTTTAAATACAACGACAGCGCCAGTAGGAACGTCGGCCTAAAAGATCAAATTATAGCCGTGAAATGGGTGAAAAACAATATTGAAGTTTTTGTTGGAAATTCAAATGATTTGACAATAATAATATTCAAATTATTTGACTATAATAGTGAATAGACGCTGATGGATGGAATAGACGCAAAGGATTATTTAATAAAGCTATATGAGATAGTAGTTCCATTTTGTGCCCTATCTTATTTAATGGTGATGCACTAGATGTGATAATGTATGTTGTGGCATCTTGACTGGGATTTCGAGGCAAAAACATTGAAGACAATGTTGCAATATTTACAAACATTTCAGCTAAAGATATAGATAAAGCCTCATACGAGTACATGGATACAACGAATAATCCATTGAGTTCATATATATTTGAACCATGTGTAGAAAATAAAAAATTTGATAATTCGTTAATAAAAAAAAATCCTTTTAAATTACTAAAATCATGGGGTAATAAAACATAAAAAATAAGACAATGAAGGTCTTTCAAATCGTAGTTACGCATTTTTTCAAATTCTTCCATGAAAATTAAAATTCAAAAATAGCAAGGGACGTAACCGTGTTGCAGATTACGTGAAAAAATATTATTTTTAAAACAATGGAACTATAAATATAACTTACAATAAATTAATAGATTACTTTTCAGACTCTTTGATGATATATCCTACAATAAAGTCTACTTACAGCTTTATCTCAAGTAACGTTACACTTTACAATTATAATTTCAAATACAGTTCATCCAGAAATTTAAATAAATTTATCTCTAGTTTTCCACTCTAAGAAGCGCCTAATCATGCAGATAAGGTATACTATTTATTTAAACCAGCAATATTAAACAAAAAAAGACTACCTCCTAAGCCTAGTGACTTTAAAATGATCGAAAACTTACAATTTTATAAACAAACTTTGCTAAACAAGAGTATATAATGTTTTATGTGTTACAAAGTAGTTGTGTGGACATATTCTTCAATATTGTTTATTATTTTAATTCAGTTTTTTTTATTACTTTTTGATATCCTTCAGCCGGTGAACAGGTCATGAAATGAACCTAGAGCAATTAAGACGCTTTTAATTTAATTTTATAAAATAAAGACCCTTTTATTTAATTATAATTGCTGCTTGAGAATGAAATTAAGGTTTAAGGAATTAAGGTTGATTGCTCTACCCAATAAAGATTTTTATTTTGAAATCAAATTTTTAATGAAAGCAATGTATATTAACTAAATAACCTGTTTATTCAAAAAAATTCAGCGTCATTTAGACCGGAAAATGAACAAAATTATCTCACAATTTGTAAGACTTTTATACGAATAACTTAGAGCCAGAAGTAATCATCACAAGGCAGAATATTCGTAAAAGATATTATTTAGCTTGTAAATACATGGGACGGTTAAGGTAGGCCGTTATAATTGTTTACCAGGTGAATTAAATAATATTATGTACTATAAAATAAATTTTCTTTATTTCATTATGAAATTCCAGAAGGCTTACAAAAAAAGTTACGCATGCACAAAAGGATTAGGTGGCATATGTCGGTCGTGTGGCGGTGTCGGCACAGCATCCATAGGCGGTGGACTCGGTAACTCCGCAAGTCTCCGTGTCAGCCATATTAATATGTAAACGAATATCCCCATACCTGATAACCTGTTAAAGTTAATATTTTTATATATTTTAGTTTTATGTATATCTAGTTCACACCATAATTTCATGATGATAAAAATAATGACACAAGTGCTAGGGCAGAATTCGCAGTAAATTGAGAACTTCTTTATTGGTATTTTTAAATACTTAACGTCCATCCTTTTCGGTTGGACAGAGGAACAGATCAGTGTTTCTGTTGTTTGGGTTAGATTTTCACTTTGAACATTGATTTTTCTTTTTTTACATACTGTGATCTGGTAAGGCTTGCGTCAAGTCCCGCTACTCAGTATAGAAATTAGCTGACAAAAGTAAATGGAACTAAATAATTACTTATTTATTGATACCTAACCAAATTCACTGCGACTTAGAGGTAATATATGTATGAAATTATTCGACAAATGTAATATCATAACATTTAAAGCGTAATATCATAAAAAAATGGACGTATTAATCAAATACTTATTACTTACATTCCCAGCATCGTTTTATTATTGAAACGTGTAGTTATTTGAGTTATATCAATTATAATAACAGGAATTCAAACACGAATTGAATGTTTATTGATTTAGAAACAAACAAACAACGCAAACAAAACATTTTATGTACAATGCCTGATGTGTGACATTACCTGTTATTTCAAACACAATTTTATTTGATTTTGTATTTAAACAAAAAAATCTTGAATTATGAAATAGACTGTTGAAAACATATTGACTCTTGAAAATATGAAATAGACTCTTTATATGAAATAATAGAGGCTGCCCGCGACTTCATCCGCAATAAAACGCTAACGTAACAATGCTTAACAATATTATCAACATAAGAAATATGGTAACTAAATATTACAAAGCTCTTATTTTAGGCCTATTGGTAGCTACTAATTATACAATACGCATATTTTTAACATGTGAGCAAGCCACATAGAGCTGCCCATGCTTGCTACCTTTAAGGTTTAACCCTGCGATTTGTTGATTCTATCTGTTAGGAATCAATCCAGCATATCACATAGACTACTTATTTTCCAGAGTTCCCGCCGGAAAAAAAACTAGCCTATATGTTATTCTGGGTCTTTAGCTACCTATATATTAAATTTGATCGTAATCGGTTCAGTAGTATTTGCATGAAAGAGTAACAAACATCCATACATAGTTACAAACTTTCGCATTTATATTATTAGTAGGATGAAAGCCTAATCATATTATACTTTTTCGGGTTCCGTAACTTATTAGAAAAAATACAGCACCTAGCAACAAAAGGTAAACTGTTAAACTCTTGCATATACTGCTTTTACGCAATAGAAGGGAGTATGCTAAAAGTGAGGAAATCCGTTAACCTATGTTGTCACTCCATCAGATGCAAGACAAGTTAATATTACGTATTACGTATGTATAATGGGATATATCGTGGTTTTATAATCCTTAAACAATCAATTACATGTAAATGTAACACTTACAAGCATTGCCGAAACTTGCATGATAATAAGATTAGTCAAACTTGCTCACATTCACAGTAAATTTTCGTTGTATACATCAGTAGTAAGCCCTAGATGATACAATTTTTTTCCCTCTGGCAAATATGAAAGCGTGGTGTTGAATTCCACGACTACGTAATGCCTCATGAATTTGATGGAAAACCGAAGTGGAATGGTCATAATTCGATCCGAAGTGACTTAATACAAGGTTTTCATGTTATGTACAACGTAAAGCTAACAAAAAAGGATTATATTAGCAAGCTGATATATAAGTACATTGTCTCGTTGTCTGCTGGACTTTCCAATAATTGCTGGCTGGTTATTTTTTCACCACTCATTTTAGCTTTTACCATAGTCACACCCTATGTGATATGTGTCCAGTTTTTACCATAGTCGCATAAAGCACTCATGTGAAAAGAGGTCGTCCAATTCCTCAATGAAACCCCAAATTGCATGATCAACGAAAATTTTGCGTATTATAACTAGTTCTTCTTTAAAAATAGGCTCTAAGAGCCCCGACATCCTAAAACTAAACTGCAGTACTTCCACCCAAATATGAAATCATATTTCTTCGTCCAGATATTAACATTCGTTTTTATTTATATAAGTAAATTTTATTAAGTTTCTTATCGCTATTATTTTCTTTTCATTAAAAATTTATTACTTATTTACAAACTATGTATACTACTATGAATATACCTATGCAATATTCTTTATTATATAGGTGCTACAAGACAAAGTGTGGTGTCAACTCTGCTACTCGGATCTGCTGCCTTTAACAAAATGGAACCGCGGGGTTATGTTTCTATTTTTTCTTTCTTTAAGTTCAAAAAGCTTTTTAAATGGACTTAAAGATGAGGAGACTTCTTCTAATAGATGAGCTCAGATATTCCTAATATATGAGTTCATCTATTAGTAAAAGTCTCCTCATCTTTAAGTGCTATAAAACAAAATGATATCAAAATGTCATTTTCAAAAAAACTATTTTTCGAAGTTTAACACTAGCTGACGATATATATTTAAGTAGATATACAAGTTCGCTTAGTGAATCGTAATTTAAATCTTTTACATAATCTGGATGGGTATTTTAGCAGATATTAAATAAATAAGGTGTATAAAAAAATGTTTTTTCGTTTATATAATCTATTACGTTATCCATGGTTTTAACACGTTGCCAGACTACAGGTGCGAGGCATGGATGGGACTAAAATCCTAAAAAACTGTAACTGTACTATTATATCATATAAAAGCTGACTTATATAATAATATAAGGCGATTGGGAGTACGCTAATACATATATATTCCAGATGATAAATCGTTTTGTTGCTTTCTTCATCTTACAGCTAGATCCAAACGTAGGAGCGAGCGTGAGGCGAATTTAGGTGCATACAAGTGAGACTTCACTACTTAAATCTTTTGTTTACGATGTATATCAGCTGATGACAGTCAGTAGAAATCAGTACACTTTGCGTAATGATGTTAGCAGTATTTAAAGCAGAACAAGGAAAATACGTGTTACTTAGTATACTTGTTACAACAAGTTTTATTAATAATGTATTGATTATTGAGACGAAAACTAGTAGTACCTATGTATAACAAAAATTGGAATTCGGTCATATGATTTTGGAAGGCACTTTTCTTAACCACCCTATTTTTTCTCTTTCGGCGTATTGACCAAAGTATATTTTTTGTGAAGATAGAAGCAATAGCTATCAGAAGTTAGTACCTTATAAGTAAAGATTTTTTCATTCATCTCCTGGGCAGGGCAGCCAAAAAGAAATGCATGTTCTGAATTGCTAAAAGCGGAAAAATATATTTATATCTCTGATTTCCACCCTAATTAGAAATTACGTGTGAGTCACGGAACCCAAAGTGGTACTCTATCTAAAATATAAATACTTAAGGGAATTACTAACAAAATTAAATATATGGACAAAATGACATATTGGGCTCATTTCAAAATAATTTGTTAAAATAAGTTTTTTATCGTAATAGCAGTATTTTTTATAATCATGTAAATGTCCAGCACCGTTGTATCAGCCACTCCCGAGGTTTTCCAGATGAGTTGTGAGTTCTTATTGGCGATTATTTCTTTTAATAATAAATGGATTATAATAGTGACTAGTGTATAAAAATATTTTGACGAATGTTATGTTACGTTAGAATAATAAATATACCTATTATACCTATATTTATTATCTTTTTTTATTTATGTTTGGACAAAGTGACATATGTAGGTACATATACAATGGACATAACGACATGGTATATCATTTTATCCGTAACAGTTAAATTTATCAAATTTTACCTCTGACTTAGTATAAAATATTATTAATCATTTTCATCGACAGTTTTAGATAATATTTCTAGGAAACATCATCCTCATCTGGAGCCAAGAATTTACGATTAAAGCATCGAAACAAGCATAAAAAAAATTGATTTTGACTTTAATTTCAATCATGAATGAAGCCATTGCCAAAACAAACCAAATAAATTTTGCTATCTTTAACCTTAATCGACACATAATAATACAAAGAAAAATACTTATTCAGAAAACGTATAAAAAATTGTCGTTCTGAACTAATATTTTTATTTTACTCGCATAAGTGTGGATGTGGAAAAATATTTAATAAATAGTATTCTCTCTTGCTAAACGATAATTCTAATAAACTATAATTCTTTGTACCCAAAGAAAAAAATTGTAAAAAGCTTTACTTTTAAAAAGGACCAGACAAAAACAAACAATTATATTTATCAATTATTAGTTATATAGATTTTACATACTTACATCGTAACAGAAGACGGCGTTAACAACTGCGCTTGCATTATTAGGTAATATGATTGTTCTCTATGAGATCAATCTTCACATTTTGATTAAGAAAGTATTACTGATGTATGATTCTCTTTAATTTTCAGTCTAAATTGAATCTTGTTAAATGTGTCATATTGTCCAAAGTGGACAAAATGACACTTGTCGGTTCATTACAATTTTTCATATTAAAAGATTTTCCACTTATTTAATTAAAACATTGTATTGTTTCAGTTTAAGAGTGAATGAACTTAATATTAAGTTTTATAAACAAGACTGATTATGTTTATGATATATAAATAAAAATGTTTTAATTACAATGTAGATAGAATTAGTGTCTCGGCCTCAATTAACAATTGACCCACTAGTCACTGTACCAATCAATGATAAATGTAAGTTTTTTAGCAAAATACGTTGTAAAAAATAATGTATTATATAACATTTTATGTAATATTACTTTGAACAAATATGAAAAATTAGTTCAGTTCGTCAAAAGAGACTCATTTTGGGCACAAGAAATACCAAAAAATATTTTTTTTTACTTGCAATATTATGTTTAAATGCTTGAACCTTTATGATAATAAGTACTGTCAGAAAAAAGAAAACAAAATTTTATTATGGGAAACATTAAACAAGTTATTTATTTAAAAAGGGGAAGTATTACAGGATTATGAGTTAAAAAATAAAAAAGACGTGAATTTCGGTTATGTTGCTTTTTACTATCAATTTTGGATGTATGTGTACAAGTATGAATTTGAGGAAATCAAAGGAATATGTAATGTTTTATAATATATATTCTACATCGCAGTATTCGTTACGAACAAATATTACTTATTTTACTTCCGATATAGTACTACTCATTCATATTTTGTTCGCTCGCTCATTCGCATAAGATATCGTGAGAGCATGTTTATTCAATACAAGTGACGAAACGAGACTATCTATATAGATCCAATTGAATTAAATAAATCATACCAGCTAAGTCCTCCGCCCCGCAACGCCCACGCGGCAATACTCCATACTGGATACACTAACTGTACAGACGCGCGTCCCCTCGCGGGCCCTCACGGATGCGCGGAAACAAGGATATACACTGCGTATCGTAAAATCGGTGAAAAACTTGCGATAAAAACCTAAATCCACATACTGAAAATCTAAAAATATATTATAATAGATTTCGAATGTCTATACATAGATGAGTTCACTACGCGCTTATAACGAGCGTCGGGCGCGCGTTAATACAATATTAAATACGTTAAAACGAGACGTCGCAGCGCATCAGACGAAGACCTTGGCGAGGCCGTCGGCGCCGGCGCTCGCGATGTAGGGCCGCAGCGGGTGGAAGGCCACGTCCAGGATGCTCTCGTCGAACTTCTTGCGGTGCGCCGTGATCTCCTGCACGCACGTCTTGGTGTCGAGGTTCCACAGGCGCACGGAGCAGTCGTGCGAGCCCGACAGCAGGAACAGCCCGTTGGGGTCCAGCGCCAGGCCCGTGACGGCGTCCAGGTGCGCCACCATGGCGTGCGCGCAGCGGCCCGACACCGCGTCCCAGAAGCGGATGTGGCGGTCCTCGTGCGCCGTCACCAGCAGCGGCTGCGTGGGGTGCGCGCGCAGGCGCGTGGAGCGCCGCACGCGCGCGCGCGCGCCCGACGCGCAGCTGCCCGCCGCCGACATCCACTTGTTCTCGCGCGGGCCTGTCACGGTT
>JAXGGP010000024.1:10120021-10132335 GCA_035584415.1 Eueides aliphera
TATTTCATTTCCTCGACTGGGGATCGAACCCAGAACCTGTCGGTAACAGGCAGCGCTTGTGCCGCTGCGCCACGACATGCCTCCTCCTACATATTTATTACAAACAGATATATACCTATGTCTGTAATAATTTGTTTTTTTATTTAATTAATATAATAAAATAAACAAATTAATATCAACTCACCCAAAGCTTTACTCCTACACGCTTCATGGACGACCATCCCATGGACACATTTAGCGCCACCACAGTCTCTAAACACGTTACAATTGTTGATGTTCCCATTTAACAACGCAGTCAGCCCTTCCATTACCAAAGACCCGAGTTCCTCTTCCTCAGCGTCGGCGTTCGGATCTTTTATCAACGAATCTTGTCTTGATTGCCTTTTTTTACGTTCTGGTGGCTTCGGCGAGTCGCCAGCCTCCGTCGGTATGTCTTTTTCGCATTTCAATTTCTCTTCTTCCAGCAGCTGTTTGTCTTTGAGAAACACAGCGTACCGAGAAAGGCATGTCACAAAAACTTCTAACATGCCCACTTCTCTAAATACGTCTTTGAAAATAGCGTTGTGCCTACAAGTAATAAATTCCAAGTAAGTTTCCAATGTTTTTTTTTTCAAAAAAAAAACGAATTAACGGTCTACTTAAAATAAACATTTTTTTTACCACTGTAGCAATTTTGTCTTCAGATTGGTAATTCCTTTATTTGTGAACCTATTGAAATAAAACTAACGCTAAATCTTTTGGTAAGGTTGCCAAAATACAACAATGGAAACTGCATTCAAACTGGTTAGGTTAGTTTTATGATTGCGATTGATATTTTAAACATTAGCGCAAGTAAGGCCCAGACAAAAAGACTAATAGGAAAACAAATAAAAAGACACATGAAAAAATCATTATATTTTTCTCATTTATCTTTCACGTACAGACAGTGATCAATATATTATATGTATAAACTGAATAATAAAAATGCTTTTTACTTACTTTAATATGTTTAACAGCGTTTTCATACACAATATGCTGCAGTTTCTAGATTTACTAGCTTTTAACAACAGCGACAGTGATATTAATTCCTTGCATGGCACAAAATTTAGTTGATAAACTATGAATTCTAATAATTCAAAGAATTTTTCTTGTATCTCGGCGTTTTTCGTGTAAATCTTTTCAGAAAATTGACTAAGAGTATTCTGGTTTTCTAATATGAAGTAGTTTGCGTTGTCTGCGTGATACACACTCGATATTGCATCGAGAATGGTACAGCAAAGTGCCGGAGATGTTGACTTTATGAATACTGATTGTAAAACCTGCAAATTATTTATCTTATAGTAATTACTTTAACTATACTTTTCATTTATATTTCGTCATTAATGTAAGTCACGCAACATTTTCATTTTATTAAATAAACTAGAATCAAAGTTTAAATATTACTAAAATTCCTCTTACGTAATTCGCCATTATTCTCCACTTTAATTATTTTCAAAGTATGTAAAGTCATAGCATATACAAACACAGATTATTCATATAAGGTTACAATGCGTCCAAAAATGTATATATTAGAGCATATTATGTAAGACAATATCTTTATGAAAATACAAATTAAAGACTTTGCGTGCTGAGTAACAGAGCTAAACACGGCACTTTGTCTTATAAATTATTAATAAAAAAAATTAAATACCTGAAAAGCCTGTACATTCCTTACAGCTTGTCCAGGGGTAGATGGTTGGGGAAGTACAAATCCTTGCAATTGAAATAACTCTGTGTTAGCTCGAGTTGGTCGTAACTCGGAAAACCCACAAGCACATAACGAGGATATCATTAAGACCAAATTTCTAAGAGCTGCCCGAGCTTCTGAGCCACTCACGCGCTCTTCCTCTAACCTGTTTAGAATTAGAGTAAACTCTATACTATTGCTGTTGTATATGTGTGTGCGTGTGTGTCTCTGTCTGTGGCTGTGTCTGCATCTGCGTGTGCGTGTGTGTGTGATGTGTGTCATTTATATTATGCAAAAAAAAAAAAAAGAAGTTGAAGTATTGCAATATAATATTTTTGTAATAAAAATTGCCCTAAACAATGTATAATATTTTAATTAAGATGTTACTGTTTGAAGAGTTACTGTTTAAATTCATTATAATTTATTCTTTATATGTTGTAGAGTAAATACTTTTATTTTAATGAATTTTATAAATCGAAAAACAAATAATATTTATCAATTATGTAATATTTTTTCTTTACACTGGATCCCGCATACAACAGGGTAGACAGAAAATATCGGGGTAACTATTGTTAGGACACTCTCTTTCCATTAAAAATCGTTCGCATTTTCCAGCGACGGAGGCAACATTGCTTGTTGGAAAATCACGCTTTGCTTCGTGACCAGAACGAAAAAATTAATATAAAATTTTCCTATACAGTTGCACATAGTTGCGTTGCTTCTGCCCGCCCCTCTGCCTTGACGGCCCCACGATATATCAATTTTTGAATGTCTTATCAAATTAAATATTTTTTTAGTAATATAATAAAAAATTCTACATTAAACTACAAAATAAAGTACTAGACATGCATAGAATAAATAAATATTATTATATCAGTCATGAAACAAAATACAAAACGGTGCTTACCCTGATGTTAAATAATCGGGCACATCTTGTCTCTCATGTCTGTGGTAATAATAAACATAAAAAATGTAAGGGAAAACCTATGGAAAAATAATTTAAAACTAAGCAACGAAATATAATGTAAGCTGTTTATACTGAAATATTTATTGTACATTATCATGCTTATTTATTGAGTATAAAAAATGGTACTTACTTAAGAAGAAACTCAGATAGAAACAAATAACCTTGACATGTGCGGAAATCATCTAACAGTAATTGACTTACTTCACTGGAGTCTTTTAGAAAACAGAATACAGCTACAAACATCTCAACAACCTGTAAACATATTTTACACATTTTCTCAACCAAAGTTTGTTGTTTGTTTGTTAATGAAAAAGATAGTCAAATATTTCAGTAATAAAAAGTTAAATATTGTATTGGAATGAAACAAAGATAGAAGTATTGTTGAGTTGATAGGTGCCTGTTCAGAGCTTTTGTTAAGTAATTTGACGGCATATGTATTGGAAATTAATATATAACTACGTAAAATAAATTAAGCGAGCCAAGAATTAAAGTGCATTACCTCCAAAGGTGTTAATTCAGGAATTCTTTGCATATTCTCAATACATAGAGCTACACAGCCTTTATCTGTAATTTTAAATAGTACTAGTATAGTATTATTAACATAATAGGTTTATTAACATAAACAATGGTGAAAATGATATGAATAAAATAGCAATAAGGAAACAACTACAAAAATTATGGTGGTTAATGTTAAATTTCTTTATATTTTTTGTTTTCAAAATAATAAAAGTATTAATATTGTGAGCAAGAAACTAGTTTAAAAAAATAGTATGCAAGTGAGGATCGAATCCACTGTCATTGTGTAAACAAGCTGTCTCACTGTGGCCCATTTCATGTTAAGGAAAATGTTATGTTGCCTATAAAAAAGCTTTAAATTTAGGGAAGTGTTATTTATAATTTGTTGATAAATCTTTTGTTATTAATTTCCTCAACATAATAATTATTATATACTTAACTTTGCCAGATATGTGTATAAGATTAAAAAAATGATCTATTTAGTAATATAATTTACTACTAATGTATGAAAATTAAGTTAACCTTGAAAACTTGTACATGTACTAACAAGCTACTCAGGTGACAATATGTACAGCGATGAAAGTATTATTTAGCAATTGTTCTTTAACAATAAAATTAAATTTTGAATAAATCTAGGTATCATGATACATCCATGAGTAGAGTACACAAATAAACCCATGATTAGAGTACACACAAAGACAGTAAGAACTTAGAATCAAGACAGTCCATTCTGAACTTTCTGTTTGTACTCTATAATAAAAAATATTTTTGTTATTTTCCAAAGACATACAAATATAATAAATAAAAAGTATAACTTACTGTGTATATATTGAACAACTGACTGTGTTAAGCCATGTCTAGACAAAGTCATTAGCACTTCAGCAGCAGATTTTCTCCACATGATGTTATGGGGTGCACACCATGATGTTATGGCAGAGAACAATAGGCTTAGATCATCTTTTCTAGCTAATTCTTCACATGGAAATGAGTGGCTACACAATCTAACCAACACCTAAAGCAATCATTAAATAAATTTAAACCTAATAAGTAAAATCATTACATTCCTCAATATTTCACAAATAGAACATATGTGAAATACTGAGAGACATAAAGTATTGAATCATAGAAGGTTTATATCTAAAATAATATTACAACATCATTAGTATAAAATTGAATTAAATTGTCATAAACAAAATATTAAAAGTCATCATCATCATAAATTTAGCCTCTCAACTTTAACTGATGCACATAGACCTACTCTAAATTCCACATCATCTTGCACTGCCTGACACATAATTTTGCACTGCCTGCATCAAAGCATTAACGCGATCTTGATCAGAGTTTTAGATCATATTTCAGAACTTTAATTGTGATATATCTTTTCCACTTCGGAATTTTTAAAAATATCTTTCAACACTGCATCAAACAGTTTTGGACAAATAACATCTACAGTTTATTGTGGTTGGGTAGGATTATAGCACTTTATATGTCATTTGTTTTGTATTAGAGGAACATGTTAGTGTACTTAACACTTCATTATACCTGTAGACTCCTCGACACCTTTGGATACTGCAAGGACCTCTTAATCTGCCTGCCTATGACCTTAGCCAAAATAGCATTATTTGTTAGCCATTAGGGCGAAAAAGTTCTTGAATGACAAGTATGAACTGGATGACACTCATAAAAATCGGGATTGGGATTGGGATGATGATGATTATTTACCAGTTAAATTTGAAATAAAAACAGGAATGGCATACAAATGCTACTTACTTGAACAAATATCTTTTGTAAGAGAATCCTCCTTTCTCTAGGTGTAAATTCACTATTATCATCTTGGACATCAGCTTCAGACTCTGGTATTTCCGGTAGATCAAAAAATAAATATAAGCATTTAACTAATGTTGATGGAATGGCAGCAGTTGTCATTACCTATAAATTAACAAATTAACAGATTAAGATAAGTATTCTGAATAAAATTTAATATATATATATATATATATATATATATTATGATACCATTGTAGAGTAGCAAAACAGTATATATAGTAGGATGTAGATTTGATACCCATTTCCCTAAATTGTTTTGTCGTGTTGTTTATGGTCATCAGTTTTCACTGGTATACAAAATTTCGTAAACTTAGTATTAGACCAAAATAACACATGCTGTTTTGAATTGAGACTTATTTGCCTGTCTGCACTATATGAAGGATAAGGTGTGAGCTAAAAAATATTAATTATGTGTCTTACCTGTATTAAAGATTGATCACCAGCTGCTAAAAGATTCAGAGTAGAAAGAAGCATCCATCCATTACTGGATTCCTCTGAATTTTCTATCTCCAAGAATTTAGCTATAGCACAACTAGCTGCCTCTGTACTTTGGTTACTGGCTCTTTTTCTTATTTCTGATACCATTAGCTTAGATACTTGTTGACAAAAGGATAGAATATCCCAAAATTTTTCATTCATGTCACTTGATGGACTTGTTCCAAAAACCTGAAATGAATATGTAGTTGAAAAAATTAAAATAAGGTGTAAAAAAATTATAATGACTTATATTTTTCTTTTCCATGTAATGTGTTAAATATAAAAGAAACTCAGCATACACAGCAAGAACAAACCAGTTGACAGCTTAATACATGATCAACAAAAATTAAAATAGGGCTGGAGAGATCTTATGCTGCTATGGTTATTAGAAAAGTAACAGTATGGCACCTAAGGGATACCAACAAACTTTGGAGTCCCTACAGGATGAGATACATTGGGTAGAGGATATTGGAGGCAGCTAAAGGAGGCCAATGCCTTAAGACACACCAAAATAAGAAAAATTATATAAAGAAAAATTTTATTCAATATAATCTATAAACATAAAAATGTACTGTTGTTTCGGAAATATAAAGTTTTATTATTATAGGTATAAAAGGTTAAATAGAAGTTTGCACAACTTCTATTTAACCGATCCTAATTATTATATTAAAAACTAGCAATTATTAAACTATTTTATTTACTAATCTCAAGAACACCTATTTAGAAAATGTATAGAAATTACCTAAGTGTAGATTACCACTTTAATAATAATAAAAATACTAATAATAATTACTTTTTTGTTTTAACATCACTTTAAAGGTCAACATCTACACATTGAAAATTAAAATTTGAGTAGGTTTTTTTATTTAATAACTGATATTATTTAAACTAAATGTTGAGGAAAAGTTGCCAAAATATAATATTAAAAACTGTATTTAGCTCTGGTTAGCAGTTTCTGTAGGTATATGCAAACGCACAGACAAGCAGATAAAAATGTTAATAATCACTATTTTGGTTAATTCCTATAAGAGTTTTGTTAATATATCATATATCTCATGAAAGTGTTCAAATACAGATTTATTATGATGTAGAATTAAGTGTAACACATTGCAAACACTTTTTTACTAACTAATTATTAAAAAGACATGATGAAAAGATATGAGTTGTTTATAAACTTGCTAGTTTTTGTTTTTATAGTTTCAAGCTAAATAAGAAATCAATAAAAAAAAGCTGTTGACATACCTTACAAAAGAGAGGTAGCATGTTATACAACTTGTCATCTTTCTCTGTTTCTGTTAAAGGCTGAGAAGGATGTGTATACTCTGCAAACAGCTTTTTTAAATGCATCAATCCAAGCTGTACGTGGGAAGACGAGCCGGAGGAATCAGAAGGCTCGGCGGATGTCGAGGCAGACGCCCCACGTAATTTGCGCATTAAATTCATTTTTTTAAAATAATTGTTAATTTTCTATTTTAAATCATTTTCAAGATAATGGGCCACTATGAAACAATGTTACAGTTTTTTTTTGGTTCAAGGCATATTTCACAAATCACTTCTATTCCGACACTATATAAAAAAAAAGTAATAAATACAAATATTTTACAGTTCACATTATTTCTATTTTATTTATAACAACATGTTGAAGATACTTAAATGCAAAAAGTATTTAATGAAAGGAGCATTTATTTTATTTTCGATAATTTTGCAAAATATAATTTTCTATACACCCATAACAATTTTCTTTCAATACTACTAGGGCTGCACAGACTACGTCCTAAATCCAAACTATTGAACGTTTCGAATATTTACTGAACATTAATAGATCTTTCGATTTTCTTGTTCCACTCGATGTGACGATGACGTTTATATAAGAAAGTAAATTGTGTTATATTTTGAAATATGTAAATTAAAAGCTCAAAAGGTGAATTGAATTTCCAGATATATAAATTTAGAGTTCTAAATCTATTCAATATACATACCTATATAATTTGAAAGAATTACTTTCAAATAAATCGAATAGGAATCGATCTTAAGTCCAACTAGACATTGCAGTTTATGTTTATGATTGATTTTATTGTTAAAAAATATTGTATTTCTATTGGTTACATATTTTTATTAAATTTTCATCTACGAATGTTTGTATGCTTATCGTAAAAACGTAATATCAATCTTTTAAATATGGAGGGTAGAGATAACTTTATTATGTCAAAGTGAAATATATGGTATGGTTCTTTGATTATGGCGTTCAAGTGAAATATAAATATCAAATAAATAATGACATTGACAATATATTTACCAGTGTCAATGTCAGTGTGACTGTGTGTGGTTCTCTTTGGTGTGGCTTGAAGATTAAAGTTTTTTAATTTAGCATTTTCCAATTTTAATTTAAAAGTAATAAGTGTAATTAGCGTTTATAGTAATGCCAGAAAATAAAAATTCAGTACAATGCTATAATCGCGGATGTGGTCAACTTTTTGATCCCAAAAACAATGATAAAGGTATATAGAGTTTTCTAGATGCAGGTTATGTGAATATGATATACATATATTTTTGGTCAAATTTAATTACGATTTATAGTAATATTTTTCTTTAATAGATGACTGCTGCCATCATCCAGGAGCTCCTGTTTTCCATGATGCATATAAGGGCTGGTCTTGTTGCAATAAAAAAAGTGTGGACTTCACAGAATTTTTAAACATAAAAGGCTGTACATTTTCAAAACATTCTAACGTGGTATAGTGTATTATTATTGATATTTTTTATGCATTATTAGCTTTATCGTTTGTTAATATGGTTGTACATTTGTTCTAATTATACAATAGCAGCTCATAGTTAGTAATTGCATATAATTTTTTTTACAATTTAAAACATATTTATTACCATTTAAATAAATTGTGTTTTTACTTATTTTGAAAATGTATACAAATTTAATGTAGAAATTTGTATAATTTGAATTCATATCACAATATCCTAAATTTTTCTATGTTTTCTAAATAGTAATGTTAGTTAGTAGTAGTCGTTTTCTAAATAATATTTTTTTCTTTCCTTATTGTCGAAAATCATTTCACTAATGATAAAAATGAAATATTTTTTATTTAGAAACCCCCAGAACCAGAGAAAAAAGTACTAGATAAAGAATTGGAAAAGAAAGAGGTTATTGAAATCAGAGCACCAATACGGGGGCCACAGTTACCTAGGCCATCATTGGAGTCACCTATGATTACTTTACAACCTCATATAGCAGAATCTTTAAAACAATTTGTTCATAAAGCAGCACAAGAATCCGTTGTTTCTACTGATAGGTAACTTAAATAAATTAAATAACTACTGGAATTAAAATGTACAGTTGTGCAACTTGATCTTACCAATCTGGCCTTTTATTAAAAGTTAAAGCTTATTAAATCAATAAACTAGTACATACCTACTATATTTCTTACACATATGAGAGAACAAGGACTACAACTACTACGACTATACGGGGGCACAACCTTGTGACTGTATACAATTTCTCTTGTGGATTCAATTCCCACTTGAGAAAGAGAAATATTTAATATTTTCAAAATAAATAATAATAATATTTTCATTTTTTCTCTGGTAACAAGGCAAAGTGCAGTGGTCAATTCCATCAATCATTCAAGAGTGATGAATTTAATAAATTTAAATTCTGCAGAAAGTATGGAATGGAATGGAATGTCTTAACACTAGGTTCCGAAATTCCCCCTGCTTAACCTGAATTAAAACAAAACTAAAAATGTCATACTTATTTTTTTTTATGATTAGAGAGATTGTTATTTATTTCATAACAAAATTATTGCTTATGTCTAGCTCTGTACATGTTGGTACTACTTGTAAAAATGGAGGATGCAGTATTTCATATGAAGGCCCCCAAAGTAATAATGACATGTGCACATATCATCCTGGATGCCCAGTGTTTCATGAAGGTCTTAAATTTTGGTCTTGCTGTCAAAAAAGAACTACCGACTTTAATACATTTCTTAGCCAACCAGGTTGCACTACTGGAACTCATAAATGGTTCACAGAGGTAAGACTTTGTCAAGCTAGTACTTAACATTTTTATTTTTATTTATGTTTTAGTTTCACACTGTATCTTACATGAAGCAGGTTATGCATACGGAATCTAGGGAACCTAGTGTTAAGGCACTCTGTTCCCATAATGACTTTTCCATTCCCTACATTCTGCCCAAATATTATAAGCCGTTAGGTGACGGGACCCCATGCTGTGTTTTTTACCCTGTTATCCGTGCAAGGAAATGAAATTATTAAATATTGCATATCCTCCAAGTAGGAACGGAACCCATGACTATTTCTAACTGTCACACACATTTGTCCCTGTGCTGGAATGACTAATAGCAACCGTTTCATCAAATGTGTCCTTTTTATTGTAAATAGATATTCTCAAAAATATCCATGTAGTGAAATTGGTCTGGTTATCTAGTTAAATTGTAAGAAAAGTCAAATCAACTCTGCCATTGCCGGTCCCTAGCCCGGATGAAAAAAGAGGAGGGTTGGCTGCGAACGACGTTTAATTGCCTAACAGTTGGTAATAGATATTTAACACCTTGGCAGCCGTCAAAGAAAACGTCAACACCGAGTCAGGGCGGTGGTCAATTAACCCTACTAGGCCATCACAGGCCCTGAAGAACTAAATCTCTTCTAAAAGTGTGGCGACATTGCCTTGGGAAAGCTCTGTCAGTACGATTCCCAAACCCCCCCCCTTCTTATGAAATGTCGAATAATAAAGATTGTGATTTGTCATGCGCCCCGGCTAACCCCCGGCGCTCTCCGGTATCCGGGCTGGAGAGTGTGAAATTTGCTACCGAAGACTCTGCGAGGGTGGATTACCAGGCCCGCGTAGCTGTAAATGCTACTGGAAATAAGAAGATGGTTCAGCAAGCTTTCCATCCAAGCTTATTTGTACCGAGAACTCGAAGCGCTTCTCTTAGTGACACCACTGCAAAAAATACACCTGTGCCATCAGGTTCATCAGAACTTGATACAGACTTATCAGAGATTATTGTTCCACCCACTTGGCAAAAAGTCCCTACAGCAAGAAATCTGACACCAAAAAACAAAAAGCGAAAAATATGCGACAACTCACCCCCTACACCAGTGGAGAATCGATTTTCTGGCCTACCGTTAGATTCAAACGACGAACCCAGTACATCTGATATACGGCCAAATAGACCTCCACCTATAATGCTGTATGGGATAGAGGATGTAAATGAACTCAGCAAATTTATTGAGTCAGTAGTCCCAAGTAAACAATTTAAATTCAAAATTGTCAACAAGAATCTCCTACGACTCATGGTGAACACGGCAGAAGATTATAAAAGTGCTATTGCACTAATTAGAGACAAAGGACTTATAGGGCACACTTTTACTAGAAAGGAAACTAAGTCATATAGAATCGTAATCAAAAACCTGCATCACACAACACCACATGATGCAATTGTGGAAGAAATAGAGAAAACAGGGAATAAAGTTCGTGGCGAGATCATAAACGCGAGACTTGGAGCGGACAAAAAACCCTCAAACACATTCTTTATCAACCTCGAACCCAGCGTCAATAACAGATTTTCCAAAGACATTCAATATATTTTCCACCAACGTGTTAAAATTGAAGATCCTCGAAAAGCAAAGACTATAGTCCAGTGCCAACGATGCCAGCAGTATGGTCACTCCAAGAACAACTGCATGAGACCCTATCGTTGCGTCAAATGCGGAGATGGGCACAAAACATCTGACTGTCCCAAAAAAGATAGGAACACACCAGCAAGATGCGCTCTTTGTGCAAGTGATCATCCTGCCAACTATAAAGGCTGCCAAGTCTATAAAGAGATTCTAGCCAGGAAAACAAAAGTTGGCCCCAAAACTCAAAAACACAACTCACTCTACACACACAATAACACCAAGTCTGAGACAGTCACGACAGAAGCGAATATTCCATTGCCAAAAGCGCCCTTAACTAATAATAGTGATATTATGAAAACTTACGCCGAAATGACGAAAAGTCAAAATTTAAGTGATAACAATCACAGTCAACACTCTACCATAGTAGAAGAAATTATCCTCAAACAATCAGAGAAAATAGACCTCTTACTACAACAAATCAGCGTACTACTAAGTCTTCTCACCGCCATCATCCCTAAGCTCACTAACAAATAATGGCATCCTTAAGAATTGCAGCATGGAACATAAACGGCCTATCGCCAAATGTTAACGAGCTGGAAGCACTAATTGTTGCAAACAAACTGGATGCAGTCCTAATCTCCGAGTCTCACGCAACTATTAGGAGTTCCTATCACCTGAAAGGTTTCCAGATTTACCACACGCCTCACCCTGATGGAGGTGCTCATGCGGGCTCCGCTCTAGCTATTAAATCTCATTTAAAGCACTGTCTTCTCGAACCCTACTCAGCCAATCACCTACAGTCAACCAATGTACGCCTAGAAGACCGGGCGGGCTCCATTACTCTCTCGGCTGTGTACTGCCCACCAAAATACAAAATAACTGAAAGTATGTTCGTAGACTTCTTCCGAACCCTGGGCAATAGGTTCATATCGGGTGGAGACTGGAACGCAAAGCATACATTTTGGGGCTCCAGATTAAATAACACAAGAGGAAGACAAATGAAAAGCTGCATTGACCGCCAGCATTACCACTCGCTGTCGACCGGAGAACCAACTTACTGGCCGACTGACACAAAAAAGTTACCAGACCTGATGGACTTCTTTGTGACAAGAGGGATTAGTGACCTATTTACTGGCATTGAGCCGAGTCTAGATGGCACATCGGATCACA
>JAXGGP010000024.1:10640594-10650854 GCA_035584415.1 Eueides aliphera
TATATGAGTGTTATTTACGATAAAAATATATATAAAAATACAGTTTATTATTTATTACCTTATATTATATTCACTCAGCCGTGGTATGTGCAAGTCTTGTATATCGTCTCCTTTTCGTGATGTTGACTCCACATCATGTCGCCGCCATCTTGTTTCAAGCGGAGGAGAAGATGGCCTTCTTTGGTCTCTTATTTCTTCTCTTCCATAAGTTTCATTTTCTTCTTCTGGATCGTGTGATGGAACGTTTCTATAATCTCCTCTCTTTCTATTTATATCAGTCATAGCGACTCGGGAAACTTCTGCATTCGTTTTTAAATTTGCCTCAATTTTTTCATAACTATCATGATGACTGGTAGTAACTATTTGTTCGTTCCATCTATCTACTTGCCTTTTTTTACGAGTTTCATATGCACACATACCTAGTAAACAAGAACAAAGAACGATTACGGCAGAAACTGCCATTCCTGCAATTAGAGCTTTGCCACCAAAACCCTTACTATATGACTTCCTTTCAATAGTTAAACTTAGAACTACTTCTGCTTTTCCAGCTCTATTTTCTGCATTACAAGTATACAATCCCGAATCTTGTATATCTGCTAACCTTATAGTTAAATTACTCGTCTGTCCTTCGCTTTGCAACGTAAAGCTTCTCCCCGAATTGAAATTAGATGTATTTCCCAATAGACGACCAGCTTTTACCCATCGTACTCTAGGAGCTGGAACACCATTTACCCTGCAGACCAATGTTATATCTTCTCCTTCAAGTCCTTTAATATTATTTGTAGCTCCTGTTACTTCCGGAAGACATGCAAAATCTTCTATATCTAATCGATCCCATGACTGTGTCATTAGTCGTGCCGGTAATGCACAATCGGGTACAACTGTAGAGGGAACATTTTTTCTTATCATCCAATCTCGCAGGGGTCTAAGTTCACAGTTACAATTCCAAGGATTACTGGCAAGTTCTAATCCTTTTAAAGATCGCAATGGCGCTAAAACTGTGACATACACAACATGAAGTTTATTTTTACTAAGCTCCAAATATTCAAGTGTCCCCTCCAACCCTTTAAAAGCTCTTGGTTCGATTTCAGAAATTTTGCATGAACTGATTGTTAATCTAACTAAACGTGGTAAGGCTGAAAATGCTTCGTCTTTGATTTTTGTAATAGGATTACCTCCAAGACGTAGTTCTCGTAACTCAGGAATAGAATCAAAAGAATTTGATGGTATTGATTCCAGACGATTGCGTGAAAGATCTAGTTCAACGAGGTTTACAAGTGCTCGGAATGCATACGGTCGGATTATTTTTAAATTACACGATGGAACGTAAAGACGTTGAAGATTTAACAGTCCTGCTAATGAGAATGCATCATCACGAAGAGTTGTTAGCCGATTTTCAGCCAAATCTAGTAGCTGGGTGGTAGGATCAAGTCGAGGAGGTACAACGCTCAGACCAGCTCTAGCACATAATGCGGATTCTTTTCCACTTCGCCATTTGCACTCGCAGTGACGGGGACATTCGGCAGAGACGGCTACCGCCAGTGCAAACATTAGTAGCCACATTCCACGCGCCTGATCAACCTGCGTCACACCTGCCGTCTTCACCGCCGCACGTCATTCCATATGCAGCCACGTTTCTGTGAAGAGAAAAAAAAGAACGTATTATAAATAAAATAAGTGATAGGTTTATTTATCCGTTTTCTTAAAAGTAATCCTTAAATCTAAGATATGCTACTAAGCAATACATTTATAGTCAAATTTCTAAGGTATTTACGAGTTTATTGTTATCTTTCTATTTGTCTGAATGTTAATATCTCAACTATTTATGGATCGTCAGCTATTCGGTCTAGACAATAGGTACCAAAATACATAAATAGAACAACAGATACTGAATGATAATGGCAAAATATGTTAGTACTTCTAGTTATGTTATAATATACAAATATTGGACAACATTATTAAGTTTAATTTTTTTTAAATGAAAAATGTTTGTGCTCGGAACATAAACGGCTTCACCGATTTCCATAAAATTAACTTTGTACGATGTTTCGGAGACGACAAATAATCTAGTTAGATTTCATTTTTACAATATGTCTTCTTTTCCGTGTTTATAGGCAATGAAAATATGCTACAAGATTTTGTTAAAATATAAAGGTAATTTTACTACGGTCACAGAAACAGAAAACCTAGATTCGAGTCTAGAATTCCCCTTTTATTCCATTTTATTTTTTGTCTTTCAGTTTTTTTCTTTCATTTTCAATATATAATTTATAGATAGATAAAAATATATATATTCAAAAATAAATCAATCACCATAAACATATCCAACAAAACATGGTCATCCGGGTACTTAAATGTAATAGATAGTTCGTCGTAATGGTCGTTTTCATCGATACGACTATATTAAAAATGAGCGAATGATAGAGAACAAATTATAGTTTCAGGATAAATATTTTTTACCGTGAGTACAGTTTAACATCTTGGGTAGAGAACTATGCAGATCGAACCAAACGAGTAGATCTAAACTAGACCAAACTCAACGAGACGTTATATGTACATTATTTTATAAGGCTTGTACGAGTATGTACATTATTTTGTGACGCTTGTGTGTTGGCGCAGGGTGCAATCCGATGCGCCTGTAATCTGTAACACGACATGTTGTGAATTCGACCCCCACTCAAGAAAATTAAATAATAAATATTTTTAATTCTTCGGTAATAAGGGCAAACCGCGGCGTCGCGTGGAACGGAGTGAATGTAGGCCCCTGTGCCTATCCTACCATGATGTGGAATAAATCGTGAAGGTAAAAAAAATTAGACAGTCCATAAAACATCGTGATATTAATTTCACCATATAATATTAACTATTATATATCATACTACTATAGGTAATATTAACTATTAATATAAAGGGAAGGAACGGAAAAGTTTTAATGGGAACTAAGCGATTTGTGCTCGCTACATAGTAAAGCTAAATAAAAAAACAAAATATATGTCAATATTGCACATAATTCTGAACTATTACGATTATTGCAATGAGCATCTCTAATACCATATTAGAGAACCGAATAATATTGTTTTGATGATTTAGATTAAGCAGCTGTATGTAATTAATTACAGTAAATATGTACGTTGATTACATACTCTAAAGTATTGTGATTGTAAAGTATAATTAATGGTAATAACCATTTTCTGTCTTACCTCAAATTTTCATCGTCGTTGATTTATGTAAAAGCATCGTTATCTGTAACAAAATTAATTAAATAAATTTTTTTTATATACTAAGCAACCGCAAACAACAGTATTTTCGAGACCTATAAGTTAACAAGCGTATAAAAATTTCGACAAAGTTTAGTGAGGACGAATGGCTTAGTTGGCGCGCTTGAACAGTTTCCAAGAGGCGCGGATTCAAATCCCGCTTCGCTTAAATTTTTATACGTTTTTAAATTTAGTATATTTTCGCATTTTATAGACTGTATTTCGTGGTACAATACTTAATTACAATAAGATGAATTTACGAACGAAAAATACGGTGAATTAAAAATATTATATAACTAGCTGCCCGCTAGGGCTTCGCATTACCTCAACGACACTATTATTTATTTACTTAATATTGTTTAAGTATATCGACACATAGTTGGATTGGTTTATTGCCATTATCTTTATTGTTCAAAGCGAACTGATACACTAAATAAAATGTTAATTAAATCTTGTAGTAGTTTATTTTATTCTTCTATCAAAAAAGGAGTAAAATATTTGTTTAATTTATATCAAACTGGGCAGTTGATAAATAAGCGAGCACAGTAAAAGTGGTTTGTCATGTGTTAATCCGGATAACACATGAATTTCCAGATAAAAGTCAATTTTGGATATTAGCCCGACAAACATACAGACAAAATTAACAAAAACGTTTATTTTGGGGTTCAGATATACTGTAAATAACTATATAAAACAAAATACCAACTGTATTTTTAGACAGACAGACATTTAAATAAAATATTTTTGTAATAATTCCTATAACAAATGTTATAAGGTCATGTGAAAGACGATCTATATGAGTACAGAAACTGAATCTAAAAAGAAAATTAATGTCTATATATTTAAATTTAATGTATATATATTTATTTATTTTTGCAATTAGTTATCTAAGGAATTTGCTTACGAATAAGACAAGTTTTAAGTTTCCATTTTAATAGCCAAATTCGCGTGTTAGTGAGAAATAAGTAAGGGTCATTCTACTTGTATGTATTTGTAAGTTGCCCTTTCTGCAACACGCAATCGCGTGTTTGGTACACGGTCACGTGCTTAAGCAGAACCAATGAAAATAAAACGTGATAATAGTACCAACAAAGTACAGTACAGTAAATACTACTGGAACGGAGTGACTTCACACTACGTTTTCAAATTTTCTCAGTCTACCCTGCCATGTGCGGAATACAGCGTGAAAGTGAAATAAAAAAGGTACATAATTAAGAAAAAAAGATACTCTCTAATGGTAGTTTACGTCTGTATGCCAATTGGCAAAGGCCTCCCTCATTTGCCTATTTTTCTTTCCATCATTCACTGTCCTTGTGGTCCACCCGCTACAGATTTTATTTCTTCCACTCATTTCCTAGGCAGTCTGCCTCTTTTTTTTCTGTCGCGGGTGTACAATAACATTAACTTAAACTATGTTTTCTTTACCCTATACAATAGTATATCCTATCCACTATCCGTTTTAGATTTTTAAGGGTGCAGTGACATCTTTCGTGCTTGTCTGCTTTTCTATACCGGCAGTTCTTATCCAGTCCGTGATCTCATTAAGTTTCTATGGCTCTTGTTAAAGGGCTAAGTTTTAGTACCATATATAATCGGGTCAGTAATCTGTTGCCTATCCGTTTTCTTTTCTTAGGCACGGATATTCATTCAGCCCTGGTTAGGAGTTCCATAGTCTTATTTCGTTAGCCATTTTGCGGTATTTTCTCTAGGAAAAAAATTATTTAAGTATATTATCGTACTAATATTATAAATACAAATTCTTCGTTCGCAATGTGCCAAGAATCAAATAGTGTTGTAAAACACCCTGGCAGTATTGCAATACCCTACCGCCGCTATTTCCTTGAGAAATGGCGCCATTCATCACCAAATAATTACCTAAGGTTGAAAATTAGCAATATATACTGAAATCTATTAAGTCTTTACCACGCTAATATTGTCCGACTGTCAACCTGTGTGATATGGGTCTATACAACTTATTTGCTAAACGGTTTCTGAGCTTTCGTTTAAACGGCTCTTACATTTTATTAAATTAAAATAAATTTGTTTTCTTGTCTCATATGTAAGTATACACATTGCGTAAACACGGGATCTATGAACGTTACGATTAACAGCAAAACTAATTTGCAGAATAAATGGAGAATATTAATGGTTCTAGTATCATTGGTCTAATTTATATAAATTTAATAGCGAGTATTTACACTATTATAGTCTAACTAAGTTATAAAAATGAATACCACGAAAGCTCATTTATTCATGAGATATTTTAGATTTTTGAATTTTATATGTCAATTGAAAATGCCCATCACGCTAAACATCTTTTCCTAAGGCAGTATTTAATTATTCCTTATGGTTTAATATACAATCGCAGTTTTTCTACTGCTTCATTAAAGTATAAATGAATGATAAGCATATATTTTTACCGTATTAATTTTAGTATAACTATTTAAACATAGTTCGCATTATCTTTTCAGATATTTTTAGCAAAAAAATACTGTTTGTCCAAACCTCATTACTATTTACCTGCTTTGGCTACTATTCGTATTCATCGATCCACTTTTACGGATTTTAGTAACCTAATTATGAATGAGATTGTTCAAGCCATATCTAATGCGTATCAATAAACGTTATCATATGCTGAGTACAACACTGAGAAAATGGATGTTAAGTTATAATCAAAATCGTACAAGACTAGACTAAGACTACTTAGACTAGACTTTTTTTGAATATTTAATACAACTAGTGGTTTTTTAAGTAAACACAATTTAATTTTCATATTTTTTTTTTGGGACTTGTAAAATTTTACAAACTTTGAATTTGCTTCCACGAATGTACGCAAAGTTTTTAAATTACACAGTGAATATTAAAGCGTTAAACTAGTATATTTATACCCTTCCTGTTTTATATTAGACCAAAGGAGAAAACTGGATGTATACACCTGTTCTATAATAACACGGTAAAAATTTATTATATTTGCAAAAGAACACTGAAAAAGGAATTTAAAACGACTCATATAAAAATGTTAAATTTTTGTCTATACTTCTGAAGTACAGGATCTATTTCAACGACCTTCTGGACAGGTTATATTTGAAGAACATATAAGCGACGGCCAAATAAGAAGGACAGGTTCTAAGAATGTTTGTTCCCTCTGTATTGCGAAGACCATGTTGCAAACCACCGTGATCACACTCATACGTCTCTGCAGTCTTATCAGCGCGACCATTTATGTCACACTAACAAGGATTACTTCGTTAGACAGTGTAGCAAATAGAATCTCTTCATACTGCTACCAGAATAACTCCCTTTCGGCTGCGTAATAGCCCACCTGGGGACCATAGACACTGAATAAATTTGTCACCCTATTTGTTTCCGGATACTCACGTCTTAAAACTTGCCCGTACTTTATTCGGTACCAGTAACGGCCCTGGCCCACTGGTTAAGGGTGTTGGACGATTTATGTCGTTTAGCAGCGACACCATAGCCCTAGCCTCTCGTAGGCTCGGGCTATAGTGTCGCTGTCGAGGATACTCTATTTTTTGGACTGGATGGAGATATAAGTGGTGGCTTGAGGATCCGGCATAATCCGGGTATGCCCATACGGGTATGTGGCTCAAACTTATTATCAGCTCAAAAACAAATATTTTATTTTATTTATTTATTTATTTAAGACATGCCAACAATACAATGTAACATATATAAACTAAGATTTGTGAATCGAATATGTTCTGATACATGTATCACTAATAGGTATGTACAGCATTTATAAATAAACAACCAGAGATTACAGTAATTAAAATAAAAAATACATGTAATAAAGAAAACGACAATTAAAATGAGAAAAAAAAAAATACAATCATAAATAAAATACAATATCGAAAATATCAGACAGATATATTTTTAAGGGCACCATTTGGGTTACTGCTCTAAGTGGCTGTTTTATTTATTTAACTGTAACTATTCAGTATATGTATAAATATATTTTTTGAAACAAACGTGTGACGATAATTTCTTTATAGTTAATTAAAAATATGTTATTTTTTTAGAAAACGTATAAAAAGTTAAACGTAGTGGGATTTGCACCCGCCCCTCTAGAAATATAGAGCTTAATTATTAAGGGAAATATACACTAACCTTCATGCTATGTCCTTCATAGCAAGGTAGTTATTTTAAAATACAGTCCGTCTATATTTTATAATAAAATAGGCACTCGTTACAATTACAAAAAAACAATTTAAAAGTATAAATAATAACAATATACTTGTATATTTATACTAATATAATGTTAATATTTAACTGACAGAACGGACTGATACAAGAACCATTAATTTTCTATCATGTATGGTAAAAATGAGTTACCCGTTCTTCTCGGTTAGTGATGGGCTTCATAGATTTATTGCTGTATATGTAAATTTACAATGAATGTATATTTACATATACAGCAAGTTTATTTCGACCTATTTTTATATATGAGCCCTTTGAAATGCATATTTAGCATTTCAAAAGACTCTAGTATCAGAAAGCATTTTACCAATTACTTTATATAGATCCATATCACAGAGGCTGACAGACGGACCACATTAGCGTTGTCACGATTTAGTAGTTATACATATTACTCATTTTCAACTTCACGTAATTGCTTCGTGATGAAATGGCGCCGGTCGTCAAGGAAATGGGGCCAGTGTATTCGAATGCTGTCACAGTGTTTTACATTTGTATTTGATCGTTCGTAAATTGCGAACTACGAATAGCTTGGAAAGATTTTATAACCTAAAGACTATTTATTATATTAAATATATGCCACGAGTTTATTTCTTTTGCTTACATAGTAGCCTTTTTTGGTTTTTCATTATAATTATGTAATAGCGGGATAGGTAGAGAGAATTAAGTAGTAAGGTATTCTCCGTTCTCAATTTTCTTGCGAGAGTGAGATATGTAATAAAATAATTAGTTCCTTTTTTATTTACATTAAAGTAATAAATCTCTTTGTAATGATAACAAAAAGCGGCTTTCTTAGGGTGCTTAGCCTTTAATTGTATATGTCAACACTTATACTTTAAGAATATTAAACGGTCAGTCACAAAACGGTCAGACATAAAATTTTACTGTAAACAAAAAAATAACACTAAAGAATCTTAAACTTGGCTTGGCTTTACCTAAAGATTTCATTATTTTGTATTTAAAAACTTCGTCTTGGTTGAATTTTTACAAGATATTTTTGGTGGGAGTTATTTTAATTATTGTCACATACAAACAGACACATGGTATCTCATATATACTACGAATGTAAAGAAAAGAAAAATTCATTCTATTCTGTCTGAAAGCTTACAATAGAATTGTCTTTTATACAAAAAGATAAAACAAGTTGAATACTACGCTATGAGGCGTAATAAGGAATTTGCTATAAACTCCATGGATTTTTTTCAGTGTATTTCAAGTAATGAATAAATTCAAAATGTTCTGAATTTATTGATATTCAAATATATTTTTTTCACATTATTAGTAACGAAAATGATAACAATGATTGTGTTCATAATTACAATAGAAATCTATACGAGTATATTCGTGATACGAGCAGAAGCTTGTCAGCTCTCATTAAAATTTTCATTAATATAAAAATTTGATTAGAATTTATATTCTCAGAGAAATCGAATCTTTTCAACAGAATATATTTATTTAACAGTTCATCGTGCTGTACAGACAACGCTTAATATAAAAATTGTAAACGCGATTATTGTGCATTCGAACATTTTGCCACTCTGATACAAAAAGTGCGGCATAGAGTACGGTCACTAACATGCAATATCTTGAATTCATACAAACGCGATCATAAGATAAGATATATATCTCGTATATAAAAGGAAAGTTTCTTTATAAGAGATATAGAATCAAGCTGAAAAACACACACTATTTCCTTTGTATATTTTTGTCAGAATTTTTTTTTTTTTTGATAATTATGCAAAATTTCTTTATTCTATACCAGAGGCCACCCGCGACTTCGTCAACATAAGAATTATGGTAACTAAATATTGCAAAGCTATCATCTTAGGTCTATTGGTAGCTACTGCAGTATCCTCCTATAAACTATACATCATGCATATCAATTAAGAATCAATCCCGCGGGATCTCCGGAAAAAAAGAAGCCTATGTGTTATTCTGGGTCTTCCTTTAGCTACCTATATACCAAATTTAATCGTAATCGGTTCGGTAGTATTTGCGTGAAAGAGCAACAAACATCCATACATACATCCAAACTTTCGCATTTATTAGTAGGATTAATATGTGTTCCAATTAAAAAAAAAAAATTTACTCTTAATTTAAGCTTTGAGTAAAATTATATATAATTTACTCTTCATCTATAAATCACGCGCTGGGGACCTCTCGACAATGATAAGACCACAGAGATTACAGTAGTTTAACTTCACGTGATATATATATTTACATTATTAAACTTAAATTAATCAATTTTAAATTAAATGTGATAAATAAATAATGTATGCACTAAAACCTAAAAAAAAAGACTTTTTTTATTTAAATCTCTATACATCCATTATATGTTTTATGAAACTTAATTGACATCAAAATGAGGCATTTTATATTGTTAATGTAAAACAAATTGCTGAACATGGTATATTGAAACAACAACAAAACATTATTATTAATATGAGACCAGTCGTGGCGCAGGAGCTCAAGCATGCGACTGTAAACGCGACAGATTGTGAGTTCGATCCCCACTCGAAGAAACAAAATATGTGCTTAACATTTTCAGATCTTGCTTTGGTAACAAGGCAAAGCGCGGTGTTGGACTCCGCCAATCAACACTCAGGCAAATAGGAAACAGGCCCGTGTGTCTTAACACTAGGTTCTCAAGTTCCATATGCGTGAAGCATAAAAATACACTATTATTGTAGAAATATTGTTATGGAAATTACTAAATACAATTTATTACATGAAAAATTATAAGTCCAAATCATTTTAAGAGTAAAGAGTTCGACAAAAAAATCAATCC
>JAXGGP010000024.1:11018583-11029866 GCA_035584415.1 Eueides aliphera
CCCATTGTCAAACCATGTCACACTTAGTGTGATGTGAATTAATGAATGGCCATCATCAGATGGTGTTATATAGTACAAATAAATTCAATAGTGAAATAATAAAACTATTAAATACATTTGTGATTATTAATGTAAAAATATGCAAGTAAAATAATGTTTTAAATACTCAATGTACATAAGAAATTTGATGCAGTAAGTATACATTGAACTTAAGAAATAGCATCTTCTTATCTTTTTCTGACGAAAAATTTGTTTATCTTATTTATGATAAAATAATAAAATGCGTAGTCACATATTGTTATGACAAAGAGGGTATTAATTTTATCTGTCACATAATTCAGTAGTTTTAATTACCCAATCTCTCAAAACTACTATAGCAAAGATATAAAAGAAATACTTAAGCAAAACATAATTTATCACATACCTCGGTAAAACTGAAGAACAGTCCAATTCCACCACAAAGTTTAAATGCATAATCAATGGTTTCTTTAAGATTTTCCATACATGGCTGACATTCACATTCTATAGATATAGGCATATTTTTACAGCATACCTTCTGTAAATATATCAGGTTTAATTTATAAATAATGTAAAATATTTTGTACATATGTACATTAAACTCACAAAATATTTACAATGAACCCCGTGAATTTAGTTGAAATATAATAGTTAATTAGAAAAAATATTTTTTAGCTATAAATTTTCAACTATAGATAAAGAAAAACAATGAATGTCACTAAAGGTAATGTTTTCTGTACAAAAATAGAACATGAACAAATTTAAGACTACATAAGCATAGTCACAGACAAAAATCTAGTATGCCACAAAATATTAAGTTTATGATTAGTTATGAAATGTGCTAAAATATAATTTAGTATGATATGACAAATTCTTAAACGGAAACTTACATCAACAAAGTTGCAAGATGGATAATCAATTGTAGCATTATTTGGCATTATTCTGCTCTGGAATCCACAACAATGAAACCTCTCTTGAACTTGCTCTTTTACATCCATATTGACTTTATTCCAGCCCTAAAACATTGTCGAGTGTTTAATTAAGTTAATAATTAATTAAGTGGTTATTAATTAAAAAACAGTCCCCACTCTCATTTCAATCTCTTCACCTGTTCTGTGTGTGTCTCTCTCACTTGTGTATATGAGTAAATTATAGCTTGGTATTTTGTAGGAGTAGTCTCACTGTCAACACAAATAAGTCTCTCAATTGTGTTACAGTGAGACTATAAACCTATAATTTACTAATATGTAAACAATAAATATAAATGATTTAAAGGATAACATATACCTGTTGAGCTAGCATCTGTTGTTGCTCAGAGTTCACAGCCAAACAAGCACAGGCAACAGAAAATTGCACTAAAAATAGCAGGAAAAGTATTACCATATACTGTATGTGTGTTAAGGAAATCATTCTTTATAAATATCCAAATCAGGTGAAAAAATGTGAATTGACATGGAGTAACAATAATAGAATTGTTAAATGTAAAACAATACATAGCCAATAAATAATATATGGTACTTGACAATTTTCATGTTCCATGTTGTGAAAATTATTCATTTCCTTCACTGTTTCTCTTTATTTGCTTTCCTTACTATTCAATAGTAAATTATTAAGCATTGTGAACAGTCATATACATTTTGTCATCTTCTCATTATAAAATGCAATGAAATATTGTCAGCAAATAATAGTTACCACCCACAGATCTGGAAACTCCAGACAGAAACTTTCATAAATTTCTCGCCTTTCGACTTGTCTTCATTGGCATTCAGAGCACTCTTGGCACCCTAAAGTAGGACTATGTTTTCTCTAAGTTTCAGATTATTTAGATTAGTCTCATCTAATAGATCAGAACTTATCCAATTAAATTCCATTAATTACTCTCAGTTTTTGTTTTTCACCTCTTCTACAGAACTACACAACAAGATATGTGCATCTCACCTAATTTTAATATTCCAGAAATGTTTCGAAGATACTATTTCACAATAAAAGTTTTAGATGAATGGTTTTCAATGAACACAAGGTCCAATGTAAGGAAACATAATAATATTAACAAAAACACTCTTATTATAAGTGAAAAAGGATACGAAAAATAGCATGACTTGATGATGTTTTACAGCTCCAGCTAGTCCCAAAAGTGATATTAATATAAGAAAAACACCACATGCTAAAATTCCTCCAACAATGGGCAGATTGGTCACTAACGACGATGCCTGCCCGTACACCGCCACTGATATAAGGATAGAAGCTACCACCTGTCGAGATAAAGATAAAACCAGTCAATGAAACGTAAAAATGTAAGAGTAGGTCTCAATTATATTTAATATGGTAATTTATATTATTGACAAACAAGGTGATATCATAATACTTACAACATAGAGAATATTTAAAGCAATTAACGCATTTTTTGAACAAGTAAATCCTCCACACATCCTGAATACAAATTATTTCAAGCAATGACAATGGCAATGTTTAGTCCTGGTATTTTTTAATAAAAAATAACTTAATTGATAATATAATATGTATATCTAGTTATTAAAAATGTAAACTTTCTTAACTAATATTTATTTAATTCAAGAACCTGCTATATAATATCAGGCCTTTTACTTTTGTTTCACAATGCACATTATAATCATATATTGTCTTATGTCATGCATGACAGTCCGACTTCCGTTTAATGTCTGACAATCTGACAAGATAAAAATTATGACTTCAATTTTGACAAGATAAAATAGGCATTATGGATGTACCATAATTATTTTAAAATTTTTATTAGTACACTGAAGACATAACTATACCGAATATATCATCCAACGATTTATGTTACTATTTTTTTTTAACAAACCAAACGATAAAAAATATAAGGGGTTGATACGACTTCGATATATCGGATTATATCTTTGAATATTAACAGATATAATCCGACAACCTTATATTTTCTATTCACCCCTATGTTGTATTTATTGCTATATAAAAAGACACTAATTTTGTATACATACAATTTCCCCGACAAACCGATTCCAGTGGCAAACGCCCAGTACACGGGAAGGTTGCACTTCTCAGCCCCTAAACGCTTACGCCGTCGCCGTAAGAGGCGACAAGGACAATCCTTCCTAACGGCTCGTCCGCGCCTCGTTGCCACCAGGCCCGACGGTCACAGACCATCCTGATTAGGGTACGCAGGGCATTCCCCTGCAATCGCTGTTTTTTTCTCGAGCACCCATAAAATCTCGTATTTACTCGTCAGGGGCGAGCCACACTCGCCCCTTCACGCCCGGCGACGCTCTAAAGACCATCCCAGATCAACAGCAGAAGTCACTCAGAAAAAAAAATTGTATACATAATGAGCATTGAAACACATTAAATATGTGTTATATCAAAGAGGTTATGCACAACTAATATTAACTCACATAGATTGTTTGATATTTACAATCAGAAGCAATATAAAATGTTGAGTAGCGTAACTTAACGTCGTGCTTTGTTATGAGAGCGAAGAAAAATAAAAATATTTCATTTTCTCATGGATCGAATCAACAATCTGTTGCCTTTACAGTCATAGCTTATACCACTGCGCCACGACAGGTTAGGCATTTTTTTAAATAACCGTTATTAAAAATAAAAATGTCAATATTACTCTTGTCCCAGCTTTTGAGATCGAGACGCTTGCCACTTGCTGTATATAATTTGTAATAAATAGGTAATAAATAAATATACGAAAAGTTGCTAAAAGTAAATGTAAAAGAGATCTATAGGTAATTATTTTTTTAAGATTCTAGATTTTCTGAAATTTGGATAAATCAACTTCTGGTTACCTTAAAGTGTTTGTTTCTTATTACACCAAAACTACTAAATGTGTTTGATATATTTAGGCAGTTGTCCAGTGTTTGAATATGAGCAATAAGTGAATTCAGTAGAAACGACAATGCACTTTACATTCTAACTACTACTTTTGTTAGGGGTCTTAAAATTTTGATAATAAAAAAAATGTTACTTTAATTTTATTAACTACTTATACCTAAATCGTCTACTTTTACATTTTATTTTTTTATTATATGGATTCACTAGGGTTGTTTATTTCTGAGGTTTCTTCATTAGTGTTTTCATTAACCTCTTTCAATTTAAGTTCAAAAAATTGTTTTCTATGAATTAAGCTTATATGTGGCTGTCTTAATCTATAATTTTCATTGCCCAATTTTGTGTATTTCCTTGTTCCTTCGTCACCCATTAGTTCTCTTAAAGCTTGATTCCTTTGTAATAATTTCTCATAAAATATTAAGCCAGCTTCAATATATTCTGGTCCAAGTTCACATAATTTCTTGTCAACTTGAGTTTCATAATGAACTTCTGTCATATCTTTAAAAAGGAAATAGGAACCCATGCCAAAAAGTCCTATGATAGAATAAAGTATTCCTCTTACAGATTGTGGTGCCGCATACAAGTTGAGTCTTCTGTTTAAATATTGTGATAAATTATAAACAAAAAACACAGCTATGAATGGGTAAGATGATTCAATCATAACTTTATTATTTTGAGTCATTAATATTTCCCTGCAAATTGCAAATTCTTTTACTTTATCTGGCAGGATAAGAGCTTCTCCTAATTTAGTGCCAAATTCTGAAGTCAAATCCAAATCTTTTTGGTTCACCTGTAAATTAAATAAGAAAATAAATTGTCATTCTAGTTAAAAATCATCATTATATTTCTATATATTAACATTTCATACCTGAATTTTCTGTTTTTCAACATCATCTAGTGATTTGTATGTAAAATTTACAGGAAGTCCAACTAACACACCAAATCTAGAGCTAGTGCTTCCTGTAAATTAAAGTTATTTCTTTAACAATAAAATATGAACTGTTTCTTATCTAAAAATACTTTTATTTACAAAAACTATATATTTACATTTTTTAATTATGAATATAAACAACAACAAGATCACTACAAAGGGACAGAAGTCTATGTCATCAGTGGCTTGGTTTCCAGCAGGAGAAATTTCCTTAAAATTTTTTGTCTCGTTATTAATTCAACAGCTAAGCAGTAGCCTTTTACTGCAATGATCAAGGCTATTTGCCATTAACTAAAAACCAGTATTGGCACAATGATAGTCAACCAACCAGAAACAATATGACTAAGGGACTTTCTTCAATGACACACCTGACATATGTTGACAATCATGACATATGGTGCCAATTTCTAAAATATGTCTCTAATAATGGCTTGTTTTAATAACTTCATCCATAATTGTATAGACAAAGCGACTTATATATATTTTTTATTGTACCTAAAAAAAACATACAAGAAAAAGAACAAAATTTAAAGTAAGTTCACAATGGTGGTTTCACAATTATCTCCAAAAGGATTCCTAAACTTTAACCAAGATAATGAGGATGCACCATCCATATCCAGGCCCACTAGGGCTCTATAAAATATGTAACTTCTTACACTTCTCCACAGCCATGTGACTAGAAATTGTAAGCCAAATGGGTCTATACCACAACTCTTTTCTAAGGAAAAAAAGAGTAAGGCATTTATCAACTGCTATCACATACTTGTGCAGATCCTCAATTATTATTAGTATTTATTAACATATATCATTCTGACATTTATTGTTGTTTATATTTCATCTCAATTAAGTAAGCAAAAGGAATTTGCTCCTAAAGCAATATTGCTAAATATAATAATAATTGGGAGGTAAATTGCCCCCCAATTATTGGCAATACATTAGGTTGGAACTGTTTTAAATATTCCACACATTATATCTCTAAAATTAAAATGTAAAATGAAAACTGTTATATTTTAACCTAAGGTCATAAATGTGTTCTTTACTAGCCATGGAAAAAGATATTGTAAGAAAAATTATTACCAGCATGAAATAAGTCATAACCGTAGACACTGAATGGTTCAATCAATTTTCTTTGCATATTATTTATTTTCAAGAGATCTAAACATTTTTCATACTTCTGCTGTAAATCATTTGGCAGATCTACTGGCTTACCATTGCTGTCAATGAAAAATAATTTAAATTTAATAATTTATCTACAACAATGAATAATCTAAATAAAAGAGAAATTTACCTTACCTATATTGTTGCACAAAATCTTTGTATTTACTTATAAAGAGTGTATGAGGCGTAAATCTGATTGCGGTAAGAGCAATACCGGTGCTCGTCACAACGGCAAAAGTAAATTTACGTCCTTTTTCAGTTAAAAACCATGATATAGGTTTCCTTGCTGATAACATTTTGATATTATTTAAAAAAATGCTATTTAAATAATATTAAATATTTATTACTTATATATTTGAAGCATTATCAAAGTTTTTATTTGTTTAAGGTTAGCCCGACGACTAAGTGTTATCTGTCAAGTGTCAATTCTGTCATTTCATAAATAACAATTATTTAGGAGTTAGGGCTGCTACTGCTAGCTCTGAGATGTAAGGCTGCGTTCCGCTAAGCGATCACAACGACCTCGGCTCATGACCACGGTTTATCCCGTTCCACTTACCAAATAATGTTATCCAGTCCATATACTGATTTACTGTACTGAGGGTAAAGTCAATTTATCTATTTTTCATATAAGTTTTGTGCTACCAATTAAAACCAGTTGAGGTGTTTTTCGAGTGAAGATGCAGGCCAAAATGATTTACACCAAGAGGATATACTTTATAAGATTGCGGTATGCGGTAGGTAAGTCTGTCATTTTAGCTTGGTTATTAAAATAAGTAGTAGAAATAAGATAAGGAATCAGAAATAGCATTTATGAATACAGAAAATAATAATGGGGACAGCACGCCTCCCTGCTGCACACCAGCAACGACAGGAGACCAGCTCGAGTACTAATCTCGTATTCGTAAATGTTGCCGGAGACTGGGCAGGTATTGGGACCAGCCAGGGCCTCCTCCGGTTTCCGAACCAAAATGACTCTAAAATTCCTATATCACCTGTAGTTATTGATTTTTCTTTTGATATTTGAATTTTCATTAAGTTGGAAAAAGCCGTCTATCCAAGGAGTGCTCCCTGTAATTGAATGATCCTAATAAGCATCGAGTATCGGCTGGTACCCTTGGTATCATTCAACGAGCACAAGCACGGGTGCGTGCAACAACAACATACAAGCAACCTATTCACATGCTCAAGCTCATGCTCGTGGAATTTATTTATCTTTTTATTTATTTATACACTTTATTGTAAACCACAAATGGAAATACAAAATAATTATGTTCTGAAGAAGGTAAACAACCTTTGGGTTAGGAAATATAAAAACAAAAATAAATAGTGGGTGGTGCAAATATACATATGTACATATATAATATGATACATAAAGAATAGTCAATTCAAAATTAATTTTATGAGTATACGTAAAAATTTTGAATGTCTAATTCCTATTAGACGTTCAAAGTGGTAAGTCACTCCATGGATTTGTTGCTATAAAATTATACTATATAAAATTATGAAATTTACTAACAAGTACTGGTATTCTTAAAATAAGATTTGCAAAGGATCTTAACCTATCAGTCAAGTGCATAAATATTCGAATGCCCCCCTTAAATATGGAGGAGACTAATTGGCAAATAGCATACAGTACAGAAGAGAATAGTATAGTAAGGTTCCGGCGACAACGGAGTGGGAGCCACTTGAGCTTTGAACGATCGGATACATGGTTATATTTGTGTAAGTTAAATATGAACTGAATGGCAAGGTTTTGAAGTTGCTCAAGTTTGTTTAGGTAGTCCTCGGATAAGTTAAGTTACCTTGCGTCTGCATAATCGAGAATTTTAGCTCTCAATCCATATTGCTGGTGACTTTTTAGGATTCACTTTCAAGCCGTAATTTACTCCTGTCTGCAATTGAGAGTAGATTATTGCTTATATTATTATGAGTTAGATAAGTTACTCAAAGAGGAATGTTTATAAATTTGGATATCGTCTGCATACATGTGGTAGGGACACGAAATATGATAATTATGAAATTAATAAAAAATGCTAAGAGTAATGGAGACAAAACACCACCTGAGTACCCCAGCCTGGACAGCACACCAAAAAAGGACCTTTTCCTCAATGGAAATGCGCGCCTGCGACCTTTAATGTAACTTTGAAACCAGTCAATCACAGACAGAGATATGTTAATAGAACGTAACATACTCAACAATATATCGTACAATAATAATACGATACGAACTGATGTATTTTTCTGCAATCAAGCGATCAATTAACTTATATTAATCAGACATTGATTTATCAAAATTATACCGTCATTTGTTCTTTTTTCTTTATAATATATAAATATGTAAAACCACGCTATAGCTTAAATAGGCCTTACAAAACTAAGACATTTAAACCTTTCATGTTTTAATGTGAGGAACATACTAACGCGATCACATGAGTCTAGATAATAGCCAAAGTATTTAAAGAACGGATAGTGGGAATTTGCCAAGCCATCAAAAGCGTATAAACACCGTCTGATTTTGACGCTTACTCCACAAGTTAATTTTTTTTTATAAGTATATTTGTCAATTTACAAACATTGAAATGTTGTACCAAATTTAAATAAATATAAGTGAAATAAAGCCTTATTATATAAAATACTGTGAATATTTCTGGATAAAATGGAAGATATTTTAAACGAAATTAATAAATTACGTCTAGATTGTTTAAGTGAACAATGGGTTCAAACTATATTTGACTCAGAATTTTTAGAAATTGGAGAAATCCCTTGTGACTACGAAGATGTTTTAGAATCTATTGAAATCAAATCGATTTTCCAAACTATAATGGAAACTATAGATTATTGGCTGAGCTCTGAGAACTCTAATGAAGAAGAAAAATCTTGGACAGTTTTGTCTCATCAAATAAAGCATCAAAACTTATTAGCTTTGCTAGCTTATTATATTGATATTGGCGGAAAAAATGTTTTTTCCAAAGAACATAGAAGTAATGCACTGTCAGCATCTCGTTTTTATTACAAATTAATTTCTATTCCAGGATATAAAGCTTACCACATTTATCATTCACAACTCTTTGCACATTCTCTTCTATGCTTTAGCTATCCTAAGGGAATGTATGACAATGAGGAATCATATTTTAATTCAAAAGACCTTGCTAGAGAAGTAAATTGTATTATTAAAGAACTTACATATTTAGTTAAGGACTTAAAAGGTATTATCTCCAATTTGCATTTAACTCCAAGTGATATGAATTTTGAAGATATTTTGAGCAACTTAGTAGATATTACAGGTGGAGCAATAGTAAATAAACTTCATATAGGTATGTATATTATATTGTTAACATTAAGTCTCTTCATTTACTATAACATAAATATGTAATCTATATTTATATAAAATTGTCTTTTGCTAAAAGTACAATTATCTTCATTTATATGAAATATTTTTTGTTATTATTACTTTATAACTCAAGACATGATTAAGCATATAATAAATACATTTCTTTACACAGATAAGATTGAATTGGCTAATCTATCTTCTGAAATTTACAAAATGATAGATATTTTGCTGTGTGATGCAAATGAAGCTCCTAACGCTTCAGCTATACAAATACTCTTTAAATGCATACTTCCCAAATTATTAGCGGCATCTGTGGATAGTCGTCAAGCTAATGTAAGTATTATATAAAATAATGTAAAACTGGAAGAATTTACCATTCTATCACAATTTTTTTATCTGATCCCGATCCTGAAAGATGTTATGTTAAAATTAATTAGTAAACTCTTGAACAGCCTGCCAATGATTTAGGTTTGCAGTTAATTTGTAAGCAATAGAAGTGGGAGAGGTGGTGTCTACAGTTTGCCAGTAGATCTTTTCGTGCCTAGAACTATCATAAATCTATTTCTAGAATGTAGCAATGATCTATCTTTTCAAAAGCTTTTCCATAGCCAGCTGCATTGTAAGTTGCAAGACTCCAAGCAGTAAAACACATTTATATACCCACACAGAGAATCCATCTATGCTAAATAGCTCCAAGAATGCTTAGAAATAGCCATTTAAATATTTCATATAATTTTATTTGATTTTAATTTTACATTATTAAAATGTGTACTATTTATAATAATGGTATTTGAATATATAATACCTAAACAGAATATTTATTATATACAGTAATCCATTTAAGGAATTCTTTCATTTATATATTATAAACAAAAGAATTCCTTAAATGAATTACTATATTTAATAAATATTCTGTTTAGATGGAAAAATTGTAATAAAACCTCTTTATGGATATTTATAATTTTGTTGCTATATACTGTTTACGTTGTATTTGATGATTCTAGGTTTGTTGTGTTATATATTAAATACATTTATATAAAGTAACTTTAGGTAGTATAAACTAATCTATAGTAATAATAAGTTTCTAACTGATCACTGCCTGTACTTGGATGACAAGATAGTGATTTAAAAAAAATTTTGTGTGCTTGTTAGTTTCGTGTTTCTTTGTCTCATCTCAGAAACAGGTCAGATTTAAATTCAGTTTTCACTATTATATTTTAACAACCTTCCTTCAACATCCAACATATTTAAATTGGTTGATAAATAAAAAGTTACATCAATTTCAAATATTTTTAATCATTAAGCTGACATTTAAGTATTGAATGTGTAGATATTGTATAAAAGTGATAATTTTATTAAAACAAGTTAAAGTAATGTAATTAAAGCGGGCGAAGCCGCAGGCGAGTGGCTAGTATATCATATACGTCACCTGTAGTGGCGCAGGGGCACAAGGATGTGACTGTAACCGCGATAGATTATGGGTTCGATCCACTCTAGGAAAAGAAATATTTAAAACTTTTTAATTAAATTTTTTATGTTTTCATTTCTTCGGTATTTTGTTTTTTCATCACTTCGCCATTCAACACATACTACCTCGAATTCGGCGGAAAGTGGAGATATTAACACTAGATTCCCTAGTCCCCGAGTTCTCCCCTACCATGTGCGGGCAGCGTAAAGCTGACGTATGTAAGTTCCACTGTAATATCGAATCATTGCATATTAATTTATAGTTTCCTTTTTATTAAAATTTTAGAACATAGTTTGTGCTTCATATGTTACATATTCAGGATTACTGTTGACCAAATATTCAAAAGCAGCTTTGTCAGGATATATTGTACTTTTACAACATTTATGTTACACCTTGGACGGTCTGGTAAGTTATTTTTGGTTAAATTTGAGACTATTGTAGTATATAAATGTAATTTAAATTGTTATTTTTTTGTATTGTACTTTATACTGATCTTTGAATGTACAATAAATGTATTTATTT
>JAXGGP010000024.1:11253767-11263859 GCA_035584415.1 Eueides aliphera
TATATATATAAGAAGATATATGCGATTATCTTTATCGTAATACTACATAACAAAAATATTGTTACGTCCTTACATAAATTTCTCCTCTTTGGATAGGAATTACACATTCAAATTTATACAGCTGTACATATATATTTGTGTTTTGATAACCGTCACTATTTGTTTTAACATGTCAGTTTACAAAATGGAAAACTTGAAATATCATGTTATTTAGTTGAATAGCAGTCGGTTGATATTTTAATGCCAGCCAAGACAAAAAAATGACAAATAATCAGTCTTTCAATAGTAGTCTCAATAATTTTTTTTGAAAATTGTTTCTCTCGATTTTCTTGTAATTAATATATTAGTTTTTACTATTTTACTTTTGTTTAAGTTTCTGAATAGCTGTATTAGTACAGTTTTAAATTTGTTTTTATACTATTTAATTCTAAATATAAAAATATTGATTATGTTAATAGATTTTTTTTGATTACCAGCCAACAGTGGTTACGATTTGAGCTATTATAAATTTGGTCGCGTAGAAACCTACAGTTTTCAAGCTTTTCGATCGTCGAACATACATAAAATAAAATTTATGGGTCGTAGCGGCCCAACGGTAAGCGGCCGCAAACGTGCTAGACCGTCGTTTTGATAGCCGCGTATTCGGCATTACATCTAAGTGTTTAGTTTGGTTTACACTTAAGTATATATTAAATATTTTATTTTTCTCGCAACTGTTTATAAAATATGAATAATTCATTAGTAAAGTTACTGGAAAGTTTAGTATTTTTTATATTTTATCTATAGGACATAGGCAAACCGCGGCAAGTTCCGGCACTCTACACGCAATGCCTCAAATTCTATGAAAAATGGGAAACGGAACGGAACGGAGCACTATTTTTTGAAGTTCCCTCTGCGATACAGCGTTACGCTGAAAAAAAGTAATATTCATATAAGAACCTATACGCTATTCAGGAAACCGTGAGACAAAGGGTCATGGTCAGGTTACAAGTCATGATTGATAAAGTTAATATATATTATAAAGTTATCCCGAAACTAAAGCTTTCCTACTATAAATACTACTATTGAATGATATTTATAGAACTAATGAAACTTGATAGAAAATTACTAAAAATGCTTTAATTTTTGTTATTTTTAATAAATATTTGTTAAAAAATTGACATGGAATATTTCTTATAAGTCACATTATTGTCAAACTTTAAACGCATTTTAATATAAATAAATTGTAAAGCAAGCAAGCAGTAAAAATTGTACAGATACTGCGAATATTTTGCATTACAATGGGACGTTTTGTCATCGGTTTGGTTATATCCACTATTTTTACAATAGATAGACTTGTTTATAAGAGAGAACTGTTTCCAGATATTTTATTGTTATTCCATTAGTTGTGTTCTTTAACTTTCAACTTTTAATAAGCGTAATGTTATATGTTGATTGTCATATTTTTGTTATATTGAAGTTTGCCAAAGTAGAAGTAATCGAAGAAAATGATAATAAAGACAGAGTGGTTGTTGTTGATGTGTTTAAATACTTAATAGAAACATAGCTGATGCATTCGAATCCGTAGAAATGTGATATTATCAATAAAGGTTTAAGAAGCTTTGTTATGGCTTGTTTACATTTTGTCTCAAGCCCAAATGAATAGAGTATCGAAGGTCTAATACTTTATTTATATAGCCACAATTACATACATATAAACATATATAAGTAAATTGAATATCTCTGTTGTGGTTGTATTGTTCAGTAAATTATTATATTATAAAAACTGAGCTTCATTTTTGTGCTCCAAGGGACCGTAGACCCGTATATTTTATATTAATTCCCTAAAGGTTCTTTTTTTCACTAAAAAAATTATACCAACATATGGCTCTCCGATTTTTTCTTCAAATCAATTTCTTTTTTATGGAAATTAAATAGCGTAACATTAATTAATTAAGTATTCAAAGTGTTTACGTTAGAAAACACAATAAGTGGATTGCAAACATATAATAGAACGTATTCATTTATTCCGTATATTAAATAAAAAATCGTGTACTTCAAACTCAGATTCTATATTGTTTTTTTACTTTACCTTATTTTTTTAACGGGGTAGCAAGAATAAAAGGAGCGCCATAGTACTGTCTCTGCATACCTCTTTCACCTCGTCTGTTGTCATCTACATACCTCTTCTTACTCTTCAATGGTTTAATCTAACTCGCTCCAACCTTGAATTCTAAAAGTTCAGAAACATTAATTTCAATTACCAGCGCTTTTGATACCTACACAAATGATACGAGCATATGCTTGTATATATAATATACATACATATATATCTATATATAATTTTTGCTGCCTTTTCCTAATGTTCACCGCGTAGTTAAAACCTAAAGATATTAAAAAACACCTTAAATATTAAAAGCTATATATCAGTTATAAACACATCTGCCCGCAATTTATTCCTGCAAAGAAAGGGTTGGGTGCTGATAATTCAGGACCTGAATTTCCAAGTGTTCAAAATTAAAGAATTGAACAAATTTGATAGAAATTCCACATTTAAATTTATATAACTATTTACACAGGTATTTGTATTTTGATAACCGTCACAATTTATTTTTAACGTGTCAGTTGACAATATGAAATTTGGCATATCGCGTTATTAAGATGTATTTATATCTCATGTAATTGAATAAATGTATGTATATAGGTATGTATGTTTGTATATATGTAGTATATTATTTGTATGTTTGTATTTATGTTTGTATGTATGTATGAAAGTATGTATGTATTTATGTATGTATCTATGTATGTATTAAAGTATGTACGTATATATGTGTATCTATAGTATATTATTACTTTGAGCACCGTTATCCGCCAACTATAGTCTCTTATTTTAGGTATTTCTTAAAAAAGGGGGTTGCCTGTAAGATATTTCTTATAGTGATAAGGCCGCCTTCGCACTCTTTGTAAAATTTATGACCTTATATTTTTATTTTTATTTTAGTGCAATAAAGTATTTCTATTATTTACAACTACGTGTTCAACTACTGCTCTACCGTGGCAACAGTGCTGCTGAACCGATTCAAAGGGTTAATAATGAGTATGGTGGTTGTCTCAAAAGAAAACACCTTTTATTTCAAAAATTTCGACCTACAGAACAAACCCCGTGGACGGCCGGAGACCCAACTTTATTATGAAGATTTGAAGACTATTGTGGAAGCTGACCGATCGCAAGCCACGTCTGAGTTGGCTGTATACTGCGGTGTTAACAATAAAACTGTTTTAATCCACTTGAAGCAAATTGGGAAGATTAAAAACTAATATTATAAATAAAAAATAGATTATTTAATCGGCACCATTTTGAACCATAATTATATTTTAAATTGAATCATTACCTAGGATAAAAAGTTGATTTGTTCTACAATTGGAAGAACTCAACGCTATAGTTGGCACAGGTAATCCATCCAAATCCTGCCCCAAGCGAAAAATGACCCAAAATAAGTTACTTGTAAGCGTTTGGTGGATTAGTACTTTTTCTCTATTGTTAGAAATTGCAAGTCAAGATAAAAAAGCTGGCTGCTAAGCAACCGAGGCTGGTTAATTCCTCTACATTACTACTGCTTCACGACAACGCTAACAGACGGCTACCAAATTAGAAGAGCTTTAATTGGAATGGTCTTAAACCATTGCTTCAACAGATTTCTATTTTACTCGAAATTTAGAAAAGTTCTACTCCAATGGGACAGTCTCGCCTTTAAATATGATTTAATGAATTCTCGTCCTGTCCGAATCGTTTTCTTAGTAAAGGGATCGATAAAGTACATATGAGTTGGCATAAGTGTATAGATAATAATGAGTCATACTTTTACTTAAAAAAAATATTTTGTTAAAAATATTCCATTGAAATGAGGAACTAAGCCTCTCATACAAAACGCAAAATTGTAAAAATTAAATGTAAGGAAAGACCTAATATAACGCAAAATTACTATTTACCCTGCGATACTATTTGACCCTGCGATTTGTTGATTCTATCAATTAGGAATCAATTCCGCTTGAACTCCGGGAAAAAGTAACCTATGTGTTTTTCTGGGTCTTCTCAGATACATACATACAAATTTTCATCGCAATCGGTTCAGTAGTATTTGCGTGAAAGAATAACTAGCATCCACACACACATCCAAACTTTCGCATTTACAATATTAGTAGTATAAACAGATATAAAAAGATGTGAGAAGAAGAGGATAGAAGACAACACAAAAATACTAAATTTACAAATGTAGTGGGCTATTACATTTATATAATTTAGAGGCTACTCTATAAAGTCGATTATAGCGACGATTTTAATAACGTATGCCATAAAATGTAAAATATATTTACGAATATATTAAAAGAAACAAAAAGAATATAACATATTGCAAAACAAGAAAAATATGAAATAATAAAATGCATTGAATTGCTGTTTTGTTAAAGTAACTTTATTTTAAAGTATATCATTGGCTTCTTATAAAGCATGTTTGTCCTTTATGTGCATAACATAAACATAAATGAACATTTCGTATATGTATGTAAAATATTTTACGTGTATTTTTTTATTTCAACATTATTATTATTTTTACTTTTGGAACAAATTCCTTATATGCTTAGTAAAATTATAAAGCTACTAATATCTAATAAGTTGATTTTGGAAATTAAATAGTTTTAATAATAGCCAAGATCGGTTCTATAATGATTATATAAATATATATATATATAAACGCAAGACTACACCCTAGTAGATACAGTACCTACTTTCACGTGTATCTACAGCATATAATTATAAAAAAAATCCTGTATACATACATCATACAGAGGCATAAAACAATATGTTCCAGAAAAAATACCCACATTTTTCCCAACCGCTTGTAAAGTTCTTAATAAAAGATGACATGACAACATTTTTATCATACTCAACATTCGTTGCCTCCCGATCATGATAAACGAGCCGTTGAACATTTTGTGGCAATGAAATTTATATTTGAATATTGAGACCGAAAATGTACTTACTTTTCCTCCGTCATTGGTCGAAACCCCGAATACCATTAATCACACCTGTGAGATCGGGTACATATGTTTGTTCAGAGAAAACTGTTTTATTATTAGTTATTTTCTTCTTGACGCCAGTTAGGCTTATAAGACTCTTTTTTTATATGGAAAAGAAACGGCAAACGAGCGTGCGGGTCATCTGATGGTAAGTAATCACCGCCGCCCACTGCCCCGTGTAGCACCAGAGGAGCTACAGGAGCGTTGCCGGTCTGTAAGGTGAACGGGCACCGGGGCCTGGCATTACTTAATGCGAAACGCAGTGGCCAAAGCCACTACTTAACGCCTGCTTTGAATTGCGGAGGTGGTAACGATCCGGTCGAGTCTGCCTAAGCGTGTGGCCATTGCTGACAACGTGTAATAATCAATTTTTTTTTTTTAAATATATTTACATATAGCTAATTATTTTTACATTTTTCACATTTGCAGCTGCAACTCGAATTTTAAAAGGAAGAGAAATGAAAAAGAGTGATGCAAGCTATGTTGGCGTGTATCATCAGAACAGGCGGGATCTCTTTAAATATTCTAGAGACGATTTTTTGCAAAATAGGTAACTTAATTACTTATCTGTTCATATTACAAATTATAGTTAATGCACAGATTCATAATACCTATGTGTTCCATCTATGTATTTCATCTTATTACCTCCATAAACCAATATACCAATGGAATAATGGTAAATATTATATTAAATATTTATAGTATAAAAAAAATTGAGAGGGTGTTATCATAGCATCCTCGGCCACCTTGCTATATGCGGGCTACAGCTTAAAGCTTAAAAATGTTGGGCTTGTTTCTCATATTATTAATTTGTCACTTTGTAATATAGACAGAGAAATGAAATTAGTTATTCGTATATTAGTAGATGCCTGTTTAATTTAAACTAGTCAGAATATCCATTAACCCCCTTAATTTTTTCAACGGCATACAGGAACTAGATATATTATAATTTATGACTTACGTTTATATATTGCAAAATTCCGGTATGAATATATACCTACTCGAACTATATAAACTGAAAAATAAAGGAAAGAAAAAAGCTTATTTTTGTGAACACTGCTTTTGTTTTACACGTTCCCTACACATGCCTAAAAGGACTGCGACAACGTTAAAACTAAATAAATATTTCAAACTAGTTATATAATTTCAATATTTTTTCGATGACCCATACAATCAATACTGATTCATAATTCAAAGAGGTATCAGATGCATCAAATAAAAACAAGTCTCAATCTAGACTCGCGGTTCTTTACTAAACTGAATTAATTTAAATAAAATCATCACAGTTTATTCAACGAGATGGCGGAACGGGCATTCAAACGACAAGAAAGCGCCTCAAAACTCATTTACAATTCCAATTAAGGACAATTCTCATTTACTTTTGTCTTAAAAGAGTAACAAATCAGCGCTATTCTTACTAAAACCCTTTATAACGATACATATTGAGGGAGAGTTTTAATTAATATACATTTATATAATTCTAAAATTTGACGCAGACATAGAAATGTAATATTTATTTATTTTTTCGTCTATTAAGTAACCATTATAAGATATTCTGAGTTGACTATCGGTTTTGTCCTCAGCTTTACGCTTTATCCCGCACATGGCAGCGTAGACAGAGGGAATTTGGGAACCTAGTGTTAAGATACTCTGTTCCACATCCGTTCCCCACTTTCCCACTTTCCGCCTTCCACTTCCTGCCGCAAAGGCATTGCGTGTTGAGTAGCGGAAGTCAACGCCGCGTGATGCTTTGTTAACAGAGCGAAGAAATAAAAATAATTAATATCTATATTGAAAATATTAAATATTTCTTTTCCTCGAGTGGGTATCGAACCAACAATCTATCAGTTACAGTCATCCTTATGCCGCTGCGCCACGGCAGGGTTTTTGTTCGGTTTTTGTCCAATTAGTTTTTTCCAAAAGCTGAAATTTTATAAAAGTTTCCAATATATTTTCCCCGTCGGTTTCATCGTAATTTTGACGTGAATCCGCCGCTGCCCTCGAAAGGTTATTGCCGAATATCGGAGGGCCTGATTCTCCATGCCGACGGATTTATGTCGGTATGTTGAGGTCCATGGCACTTTAACGTGCACCTAATTGACCCGACGCTGTCTCCACTCACAACAAGATACAATTGCGGAAAGCGCAGCGTGTCATAGAGCAATTAGGGGGTATCGGACAGTGTCGTGGACGGCGGCAACTCTCTTGGCAAGCGATCCGCCTTGGGAACTTCAGGCGAAGTAGTTACCAGAGTACACGAATTTCGGACAAGCGAGCGGTCCTCAGGTGTGCAACCATCGCAGGTGAACATTGCACGGATCAGGAAAAGGAGCAGACGAAGCCCTGATTAGGTGGTGGAGGGGAGACCTAAGATCACCGGCGACAGGCCTAGTAGCAGTGGAGGCAGTCCGCCCTCATCTCATCTTAAGAGGGGGTTCGGGGTCCTGACGTTCAGGCTGGTGCAGATTCTGACGGGGCACGGGTGCTTCGGCAAATACCTGCATCGGATTGCACGTCGAGAGAGGTCGGCGGTTTGTCACGACTGTGATGCCTCTGTGGACTCGGCGCTTCACACTCTGGCCGAATGCCCCGCTTGGGACCCACAACGACAGGCCTTAATGGCTGTAGTGGGTAGCAATCTCTCACTTTCTAGTGTGGTGGGGGCCATGCTATACTGTGAGAGGAACTGGTCTGCAATGGTCTCCTTCTGCGAATCAGTCATTGCATTGAAGGAGACTGCGCAGCGAGCGCGTGAGTTTAGCGCTAACGCAGAACCATTACGCCATCGTAGGTCAGGGGCTAGGAGAAGCCTCTATGCAAATATTCTCCTCCCGCTGCCCTAAAGGAGCAATTGCATGAGGATCATGCTTTCTCTCCTGCAAGTCATCGAGGCTGCGGGTGTCATAAAAGTAACCATAGGACACCCTGAAGGCAACGGTGGCCCGTTATAAGCGGGCTTCCACAGAGGAGTCGTAGTGGTATGCGCAAGCGATCCTGCGGCGCGGCGTCTCGAATAGGTGTAGAGGGCTATCGCTGAGTTTTAGTGGGTAGTAGTGGACTTTTTTGTTTAGGGAGTCCGACAATATCGCTCGAGCTTCGACATAGTGTCTCCTCAAGCGGTCTGAAAAAAAAATAAAAAAAAAGGATCTGATTATTCAATGCCTAGGAAATCGAGGAAATCCATCAGATCAGTGATGCGGAACCGGTTTTAATGATTAATTATGTATGTTTGTATAAGTATATACAGTGCTTTTTTGGTTGCATAAAATTATTTTAATTCACTTGAAAAACTAAAAAGATAAAAAACTTAAAGAGAATTGAGTGAGGTAAGCTAGCAAACGTGCCTCGATTGATGCTTTACATTATTTAACTCGCACAATAATTAAAGGTTCTAAATAGAATCATTACTTGCGATGAATAGTAGATTCTCAACGACAGTCGGCAGCGTTCATTGCAATGGCCCTGGCAAGCCAGCCAAATTCTACCCCAAACGAAAATTTTGCCTAGAAAAGTTACTTGTTAAGCATTTGGGTGGACCTGTGCCGGTGTCGTTCATTACAGCTATCTCAAATCAACCAGGAATTGCAAGCTATGATGGAAAAGCTACCTGCTAAACAACTGAGGTTGGTCAATCACTCTAAACCATTGCTGCCTTACGACAACGGCGATCAATTTGCAACGATTTCACTACTTTGGAGATGACAATAAGGTATAGATAACAATGGCTCTCTTTGATTAAATAAATATATTATAGTAAAAAATGTTCCACGTTTTGTTCCTCCCATACCAAACGCCAATATCATATGTAAAGACCTACTATTTGCTTCTTTAGTATATCATCTGATAATCTCTAAAAGAAGCAATTATTACAAAAATCATCACATTATTGAGCTCATGAAGATGATACCACTTTTTAATTATATATTAACTTTTTACCATCTTTGAAAAGGTTATCGTAATAAGATAAACAAAAATAAAATATATGCAAAGACTGTTTTTTATTTGCGGAACTTAACGCCACGCTATGACTTGCTACCAGAGCGAAGAAATGAAAATATTAAATATTTAAATTCTTCAAATGGGGATCGAATCGATCGTTTCTAATCACACGGCCGTGCCCCTGCGCCAGGCCAGGCCTCAGATCTTCAGAACCTTCTGAAGATATCAAGTAATAAAAATACATAACCACAAACAAAATACACGTGAAAACATTATAAACATTCATTTAATTTAAGAGGTGATATTATTTGTCTTCCACGAATGAATTACAAATAATAGAACATATCGTTGGCTTAGAGTGTACACCTTTATTCGTTGTAGTGCATTCGTACGTTTTTATACCATTTAAAAGTGTTAAAAATAAAGCAAAATTGTCTTAGCATCACGCTGTATTCTGCACATGGTAGGGTAGGCAGATGGAACTTAGGAACCTAGTGTTAAGACTAATTTGTGTCTAGTGGCGGTACTCAACGCCGCGCATGTGCCTTGTGACTAGAGCTAAGAAATAAAACATTAAATATTTAAATCATAAATATCAAATATTACATTTCCTCGAGTAGGATCGAACCCACAATCTGTCGGTCACCGTCACACACTTGTGCTGCTGCACGTTACCGTTACCGTTATTCCATTTCATGGAATTGAAAAAATCTTCTGATATTAATATACGTTCTTCTTAGAATTTGCTTTAGATTGTTAGCTAATTTACTTTGCGATGTCAACTAGATCTCATATCAAAAGTTCTTTACTCACACATTTATTTATGACAAGGATATGTCAATATTATATTGGATATAATGATTTATGGCATCATTAAGACATCCTAAATAAACTTGTTAGTTTTTGTTTGACATTCCAAAAATATATTATTTTTAGGGTTTAATGGACGTATACTATTTGATTATTATGAAATTAAAGATAGCTACTGATTACAACCAAAGGAAATATTATGTTCAAAAGGAACCAAATATACTAAATTTAAAAACGTATAAAAATTTGAACGAAGCGGGATTTGAACCCGCGCCTCTTGAAAACCGT
>JAXGGP010000024.1:11719098-11730923 GCA_035584415.1 Eueides aliphera
GTCTCGGAATATTTGTGATGCACTCTGTGATCTAATGCCCATGTGTATATATCTTTCTGAAATAAAATGAAAAAAAAAAACGGTTGTACATAATAACTGGAATAGTTCTATCACATTCACCTATATCTTTACCAAAGCATGCAAAAGGTTGTGGAATTCCTGGACTCATTTAACAAAACTACACACAACAAGAACTAAAATCTTTTCGGATCATTGTTATATCATCTATGTTGTATGAGCGTATACACGCTAAATGATGTAAGCTCAAATTAACATCTAATATAATAATGTTAAGGTCAAGGTTTGTGATCATTTTTTTTGCATTTTGGATGAAATCATAGGGTCCTTCTCGTCGACAGCCATCAAATTTGGCACGAATTAATAATAACTTAACAATTCAAATGGAAAAAACGGCCCCGTCACATTGTACCCTGTACTTGGTGGGCTAGGCATAGAGAACTTGGGAACCTAGTATTAAGACATTTCGTTCTGTTTGACATAACCCGCCGTTACCACAGCGAAGAAAGGAAAATATTAAATTTTTAATTTGGAAATATTAAATATTTGATTTCTTCGAGTAGAGACAAAACATGTGTTACGTTTGTGCTTCTGCGCCTTGTTTTTTTAAATTTAAAATACAAAATATTGTCAATTTAATTTTATAATTAAATAATAATAAACCCGAAAATTTTGTAGATACTTTAAATAATTTTAATATATACTTTTACTCGGCTTTATTTTGAAATGTTTGTGCGTGTTCATGTTTGACAAGATGCTACAATAATGGGGTCAATTTGTTAAATTGACTCTAATATTCGATACTCATTTAGCTCCTCGTGATCATGTACCTACTGTCTTCCTATGTCATATGAATAATTCAAAACTATAACTTATAATTTCTATAAATATTATTTGTTTAGAAACACATACATGGCCTAAACCTATATTCAAAAATTATAAATTGAATACTTATATATGTTGTAGCCCACTTATAGTGATTTTCAATGCCTTAAATTATGATATTTTCCATAAAGATTTAATTGTTTAAAAATAAATTATAACCTTTATTGGTACTTATATAAATACATACTAAGAGTAATCAATTTAAATAATTTTTCATAAACAATATATTTCATACAATAAGATTCTTTTGGCTTATCTAATGTGCCTTAGAGTGTTGAGTACTATGCAATATGGATATAACTTTTACTTTTCATAATCATGACCATTTTAAAACTGCATAAACAGCCCATGAGCTATGATAATTAAAATTTATATTTATACGTATCATAACAGGGATATAATTACATGATGGTTAAATCAGATCAATATTTTCACAATAATTTTTAAAATTGCAGATACGTTTGTGTATTCTCATTTGATTTTAAATGATCTCAAGCATAAGAATATGAAATTATTTGGTCTACTATTCCCTGTGACAAAGAAAAATTAAGCTTCAGTTTTCATTAACCTATCTACCTTTAACAATTTGTTAAATTATAATTTAAACCTATCTATCTACCTTTAACAATTTGTTAAATTAAAATTTAAAAAAATTTAGCTAATTAGCTATCACAGGTGGCTGTTACTCTAATTTTGCTTTCAACTCTGTTGTCTTCTTGGCTCTCTTGGACTTCTTGGCTCTCTTCGGGCATTTTATGTTTCTTGCGAAGCTATAAGCTGGTTTCACTCTTACCTCTTTCGGTCGCCGGCAATGCATAAAAGCAAATTTAGTTCTTCTATTTTCTTAAGGCGATGTTCTTTTCCCATTTCTGTATTTATAATAATGTCTCAAAAGTCATTACTTTACACTTCAACCTGTATGCTGATGAACTTTATCGTCACTGTTATTCATACGAACTTTGAGGAAGTTCGTTCGGGTTCGGTTATTCAAAGTTTAAATAGCGATCTGGTTGCTATCCAAATTTGGGCCAAATCTTTTAGTCTGCTATAATTATCAGAATTAGATGTAAAATCGACTGAGATGTCGTCCCTCCGATTTTTTATTCATAAGTAATAGTTTTCTGCTGTGGAAAAGGTAACAAATAGGGTCTTAATATTTATTGTAACTTGTCATGGAAACCACATATCAATGCAATTGCAAGCGCATCTATTTTTTTTATAATTCTCTTAGGCCTCTCTAATACTTCCTTCCTCATAAACCCAAAACTGTGCTAGCGCAATGTCTTTTTTTTTCCAATTCACGACAACGAGTGCTAATTGGATATGACCAAGGAGCTACTTAAAAAGTTAAGGTCAAATTCTGGCTATATGCATTGTATATAGCTTGCGTATGGACAATCGACGACGAAAGTCTTTTAATGTCAAACTCAACTAAATTGTCTTGCAATTCGTCTTCGCCGTTATATACACATCCTTACATTTCTTTTTAAAATATGAATTTCCAGATCTTCCCTGTTTATTCTCTTTTCTGCTTTACCGTGCTAATCACTCTTTCGCGCGAAAGACGCTCGTGATTCATGCCGTCCAAACATCCTTTTTCATATGTGCCGCATCGCTTTGGAACCAACTGCCCAATCTGGTTCAAGAAGCCCTTCCTTAATATTCTTTAAATCCCAATTAAAAAAGCATTTACTCGCAAGTGTACGTGTGATTTAGTTTTATGCTTTTCATTTTATCTCCATATTTCTTCTTTTGTTTTTGTATATTTATAAAGTTAATATGGATATGTATTTATATAATTTTATATATTTCTTTACAGTTAATATTTATTTTTATTGTATATTCATATATCTATTGTTATGTGTGTATGAATTGTTATATAAACAATTATATTTTATTTGATGTATTAGATACAAAATATTATATTAGTTTTTTAGTTTTATTAACTTATCGATCACGTTTCACTTTTATAATTGGCTGTAAGACATTTTTTTAGAGATAAAGCCGCCATTATTGCTTTGTTATTTTAAATAATAATAACATTTATTTTACGATAACTATTACCTTAATTAACTTACTTGTCCAGTAATAGTGAAAAGCAGAGCGAGTAGAATTCTTAGTGGTAATCGTGCTCTGTAGGCTCTATGAGACCAAAGCCTGTGCACACCTGCTGTTATACCGAAGCCAGATGTGTATATTGTGATAAATGCTGGAAATTACAAATATATATTTATATATTTTTCTATTAACAATGTTGAAAGATACGCCGCTTACTTTTTATATTCTCACGCACATTGAAAATGTATATTACATTATTTTTTTTAAATAATATGAAAAATAAAATAATCGATAATGAGTATTGAAATTTAAAACAATTATTTTAAATTGTACTAGAAATAGCAGTCTTTTAACGCATTTATTTACATAGCAGATCAGTGTATATTATAGTAAAAACCGTTCATGCTAAGAAAAATAAAAACAATTTTAGCATTTAAAAGACTTTCATCTTTTGGTTGTTGACTTTTGGAACATCTAAGAAAAATTTGATGTTGTTTCGATAGTAACAAGACAGAACAAAAGTACATCGCCCTCTTATTTCGTTTTATAGCTTTGGTATTTTTACTATGCTTACTTGAAAAGTCGTTATGTTAATATTAAAATAAAATTATATACTTTAACAAGAAGAATATCTTGGGATATACCGATTTGTTATATCCTATGTGAGCTGCTAAAGATGTAAAAAAAATAAAACCGTTTAATAACTGTGATACAAGAATTTATATAAGTTTGTTATTAATATATACTTACCAAATAATGTAGTAAAGAACATCACTTTACTAGTCATAATGAGAAAAAATCCATAAATTGTCACTACATGTAACATAACTTGCACTATTAAATCGGGCCACTTTATTTGCGACCTGAATTCCATAGCTTCATATTTAGATAAATTAAAATCAGTATCATTTATTTTATCACCATAGTCTTTTATTTTTAACATATTGTTATGTTGAAAATGTTCAGATTTCTCAATGGAATCATTTTTTGTTTGAGTAACTGACTCTAGCGATTCGACGTTTTGTGCAGTTGGCGCCATATCGTTGAATAAATCAAGTACTTTAGTCACAGCCAAGAGTTTGGATAGTTGTAATCAAAATCATTAGTCACTTTATTTACGAGAGTCACTTCTATTTGCGATGATAAAATTCTAAAGAATCAATAAAATTCGTAAAATATATCAAATTTCTATAAACTGTTCCAAACTGTATTTTCATTTAGATCAGAATCAAGATGAGATTCAATCACTTTCTTTTTTTATAGAGTGTCCTCATTAAAAAAGAAAGTGATCGGAAGGCTGTGGTGAATGGCGGTGGAGTGCTTACACTCTGTTCTCTCCGTCACCATCAGTTTTCTTTTTTTACACCCGTTTTTTTTACACCCGTAAATGTGTTCCGGTCCCAGTGAGGGCTCGAGCGGGTTATCTGGGATAAATGTTATAAGACCTAATCTTCTGTAAAGTGAATGTTATTCTTTTGATGACATAATTTTATACGATCACTTTGTTGTCCATTTGTCAAAATCATTTATTTCGCGATCGCGTTGAGTTATCAAGCTGAAATTAATGTATACTCTGCTGTAATTTAGAGCATAAATAAAATAAAGCTGCTATGTCAATCTAATCAAAAGATTGACGATCTTTTTGCTGCTTCAATACATAGTATAAAACAAAGTCGCTTTCTGCTTCTATCCCCATGTATGATTCGACCTTTAAAAGTATGCAACTCATTTGGAAAAACTATGTCGATTGGGAGATATTTAGCAAATAAATACTTTTGTCACTTTTGTTTTATAATATAATATATTAATTGTTTTTTACAGAAGACAAATGTCAAATGTGAGCCAATTTAAAAGTTATGATTTAGTAAGTTAGAGTAATAAAACTATGGCGCATAAAAAAGTATATTGAAATGTAGGTTTAGATAGTGTAAATAAAGTAAAATAAATTTTAACCATTACTTCAAAAATATGGGTAAATTACATAAGCGAGCCAGTCTATACTTATAATAAATCTGTAACTGATCACTGTCTGTACATGGAAGATTTTGAATGTTTTTGTCTGTTTGCATAACGCACAGAACGTTTGTTGGCACTAATCTCAGAAACGGCTAACCAGATTTAATTTCAATTGTCATTGTTATAATTTGGCAACTTTCGTTCAACATTTACTGTTAGTTTTATTTAAACTGGTTAAAAAATAAAAAAAGTTCCGTCCATTTAAAATACTTAGTTCGACAAAAATGCAACTTTTTTTTTACTTCTTGTAAATATATTATCTTAAAAGTAATAATGTTATTAAATCAAGAAAGTATTAACATGATTAAATAATGTAGCAGAATTCCAGCGGGCGAAACCGCAGGCGGAGCTCTACAGCGGCAGCAGATTTAAAAAAAAATTACAAACTTATATTTGTAGTTTACATCATACAAAATCAGTAGTATAGTTAAAAACCTATAGAGTACTTATCGTGTATTTATAAGAATGAAATTTGGATGTGCGAGAAGCTAGAAGAATAAATAAATAATTTTGTTTTAACGCTGTATCCCGCATATAGCAGGGTAGGCAGAGAGAACTTGGGAACCTGTTAAGTCACTCCGTGCCGTTCTCAATTTTCCGCATTTGAGGCGTCGCGTGTTAAGTGGCGGAACGCGTATATATAATTTTTAAAGTGGTACGAAACCGTGGTACGGACAGTCTCAGTTACACTTACCGGATTTTTTATCAATATTGTCTCTTTCAAAAATTACCAATTATATATTTATAGTTAAATTTCAGAATACGAAGATAGAAATCACAGGTTTAACGAAGGTCTTATCTTTATGTCTAACGATGCATGAATAATGATTAATAATTCTCAAAAAATAAGTCTTTCAAACCGTTAATCGACATGTAATGGCGACAAGCACGAACCTCCATTAAATCGTCAAAAGAAGCGCCAAATCAATACTCCCTTCAATATGAAATGTAGAGCATATTTTTCAATATTTATGTATTTTTATGCCACAATAGAGAATTGTGGCACAGTGATTTAAACGCAAAGGTGTGGTTTGGTTTTCACTCGAAAGTAAATTGTGGGTGGAAAGTTGAGAACGAGTAACTCGAGAACGGGAAAATAAATACACGTGATATCTTACTGCACCACCCCGACTTGCCCTTGTGATTTTTCGTGATTTTCGACGAACCCCCTCCCCCCTTTCGATACTCACTTGATTAATTATCAACCCCTCTGCCGGAGACAGTCCGAGGGTGGCATGTACAACAACTTAGATGGTAACTATTGTGTATGTAGAGTTATGCAATTTGATAGAAAAAGAAATCATAAAATTAATTATTTTTTTTATTTTTTATACAAAATAAGTTTGTACGCTTGCACGTTGATTCCTGTTGACCTATAATTTTAAAATCAATATGGAATCCTTAATTATTCTAAAACCTATCACGGAACCTTTAGTATTAATCATAGAAATAGGAAAAATATTTAGCCAGAAACAGCCGTGTTAAATAAAATGCATGATGTACACCTGTGTGATAGATAAATTTATTTGTTTGTTGATTATGTAGAACTATTATCAGTTTGCTTACTTGTGAATGTTTGTAGATCCCTCAAGGATTAATGCTTGCCTGAATCACCAAATAGTACTATTAAACATATCTTTTTTTATACAATATCAGCCATTGAAAAAAGAAATTGTTATATTTCGTCACTTCGTTGTTAGCCGAGTAGTGACACCTAACCTGTCTACAACGCAGCGTTTGCCGTTTTTATTATACCCTTTTCTTTTTTCTTATCAATATTTTTTTTTCTCATTTTCTTATCAATAAAAATTCTTCAACTTGGTTCAAATCAGCGTCCAATATGAACAAATAATATTGTTTTAATGTACCGAAACTAGGTTAACAGCAATTCTATAGCGATATCAAGGATATATATGCTATTTGGACGGTCATGGCTTGTTTGTTATATAAACTCTCATTCTCATTTTATATGAAAGGAGAAAATTTTTTTTTCAATATGGAAAGTATAGAGTATAAATAAAATATAGAAAGTAAAGTGTTCTATTAAGTGTTCTTTTTTACTTGTTGAGGTGGAAAAAACGAAAAAGGAACATCCATTGAAACTCAATTTAATCACATTTAATTAAGGTGAGAAAGGACGAGCGAATTTTCTAATAGTGGAGGTAAGCAATTTAGGGTCCATTCTTACATTACAAGTTTCAAGCACCACAACTGACTAAAAGTGGAATATGTACGTAACTTTGATATCCCATTCAAGTTTTACAGCCCTGAAAGGAAATGATTAAGATTTTGAAATACAAAATATTTATTTGAGTTTCCCAGTTTTCGCTGCCGCTAAGTGTTGAATATATTATTTAAACTCTTTAATATTTGCTAAGCCTTAAGGCAACCACTAAGAATAAGCACTGATAAGGATTAATCTAACACTCAGACTTATATTGTAAACCTAAATCATTTATTAATATGTTTAAATTTTATTTTCATAGTAACTTTTATAATTACTTGCGTCTTTGAAGATGTTTTAATTTTTTATATTCATTTATTAGAAAAGACATGTTGTGGCGCAACGGCACCAGCGAGTGACTATAAACGACAGGTTTCGGGTTCGATCCCCACTCGAGCAAATTAAATATATAATATTTTCAAATTAAATATTTAATGTCTTAATTTCTTCTCTCTGTGACAATGTAAAGGGCAATGTTGAGTTCTGCCACTCAGCACGCAATGCCTCAATTTCAGCTAAAAGTGGAGAACAGAAGTGGAACGGAGTGTCTTAAGACTAGGTTCCCAAGTTCCCTTTGCCTTTTTTGGCATATGCGGGATGAAGCTAAGAAAAAAAATATAAATGATTTATGTATCTGCAAAGTTATCTTAAGTATGAATATTTTTATAAAATCACATTGAATGAGATCTTTAAAGTAATTAATAAGTAAAAATAAACAAAAAGACACTTTATTGAATACTATTAATATAAAATACTGCTAGCCTAGCTCTGAGTAGTGCCTGGTACATACGACCATAGGTGTAGTATATTATTCCAGCCCAATATAGAAAATTACCTTAAAGAAAATAAATACCACCTTTTACACAATTTAGTTAGGAACATGGCTGCCTATCAAAGAACAATGTTATCATTGCATACCTGATATGGTGTATTAAAAGTAAAACACATAATATTATTATCGGTAAATATAATAAATTAACAATACATACTACAGCTGAATGATCTGATCCACGCACCCTTGCAGGTCTAAAGCCTCCTTAGGCTCCCTCTTAAAAAAGCCCTATTTAATATTTTTACTGTTTTTAAAGTGTTATTCCACACTGAGGAAAGAAAAATACTATATTTAAAAACGTATAAAAAGCCCTATTTATTTCTATTAATTTTTATTGAGACCTGTCGTTTCAGGTGGTCGCGTTTGCAGTCGCGAATTTGAGCTAAGTTTGCAATTACGTATGTAAACGCGACAGGTAGGTTTTGGGTCAATATCCACACGAAGTAATAAAATTGTAATATTTTCATTTCTCAGCAAAATAACAGTCTCTTAAATCTGTGGCTAGTCCTACGTATGGCACATACAGTGTGAAGGTAAAAAGAAAAAATTACGCCATTCGATACAATATAATAATTTGAGATTGTTATATCTTAAAAGTGTAGTGTAGATAACAATTTTTTTTTTTTTAAAAAGAAGGCTAAGGAACGATTTTTTTAAATATTTTATTGGGAGAATACCAATTTAAAATTTTGACAAAACTCTTACTTTTTATATTCATACTTTATCAAACAAATAAAAACAATAAAATATAAAATCACCAAAAGTCAACGAAAATATTTCTTCTTGAGCATTTTATTACGGAAATAGAACATGGACTGTTACAGTTTATTTTAAAAAATAGTTATATTAAAAAGTTTCGTTTTCGGCCGGGACTATCCGTATACTTCACTTTCTTATTTCTAACTTGCAGAATGATTGCTTCATATAAATACTCACATCATTCTGACATTAAGCCGTTCCATAGGTCTATAAGTACGAGTACTTTAGATTTTAAAATATTTTAATAATAAAAACAATTGTTTTGTTTTCAATTAAAAGGCGAAAGTCGTGGCGCAGCGGCACAAGCGTGCGACTGTAACCGACAGGTTCTTTGTTCAATTCCCAGTCGAGGAAATGGAATATTTAATATTTTCAATTCAAATATTTAATGTTTTATTTCTTCGCTCTGGTAATAGGGCAAAGCGCGGCGTTGAGTTCCGTCACTTAACACGCAATGCCTCAAATTCGGCGGAAAGTGGGGAACGGAAGCGGGACGGAATGTGTTAACACTAGGTTCCCTTTGCCTACCCTGCCTTGTGCGGGATACAGCGTGAAGCTAAAAAACAAATGTAAGTCGGATTCGCCCACCGAAGATTCCCTACTAAGTTCATGAATGTATAGACTAACTACAGAAATTAAAAAAGGCCTGAAAAATTAACACTTATAATATTAAAACATGCTGCGAATTGAAACTTTCTCTCAATCAAAAACTATATATAAGCTTTGTCCTTTGTAGCACATACACCCGTGAGTTAAGTTTGTCAAATTTTTTAAGTTTTAATTTTCTTGACTTATTATTCTAAGATTGGGATCCATGACGGGTCCAACTGGCATATGACAAACTTTTTAATTTTTTTGTATATAGTATGGACATAGCGAATCCATTATGGCTTATTGGGACTGACTATAAACAGGAATGATATAGGAGCGAATGATTACTGAGAATCTTTACATGACATTCTCTTGGATTCAAGTATATATTAAGTATTACAGCCGATCTGTTCATTTACGTGTATTTAAGTTTAGAGTCATGGATCTATTCGTTAACTTTGTTTCCTTTTATAGTAATTAGAGTACAAAACTAAAGCCCACTATTATAAATTTTTAATTGCATTATTTTTATCAGTGTTCAGTTTTGATATCTTTACGAATCTACCGATACTTCAATTGTATAATTCTGTTCAACTGTTATACAGTAAAACATACATTCTTCTTTAGCACTCAAGTAAAAAGTACCATGCTCAAATGAAATTTTAGTCCGAGACCGCTCGAAATGGAAAATTTAGCGTTGTAAAATTACTATAGTTGCCTTACTACATTATTCTACCAGTGATTCGTGAAAAAATAATTTATATTAATATAAAAATATATATCATAGAAAATTTTATTGCTAACAAAACTCGAAAGGCATATAGCGGTAGCTATCGACTGATTCAATGGTTAATTGTAACAAGGAAAAGTTTTTATACCTATTACATTAAGCATACTAATAGAGTACATCAAACACAAGTCAATTCGTCATAGGTCTAAATAGGTTATATTAAAGTAATTTTTCATTTCTTGCATATGACAAGAGAATGAGTTACCTGACTGGGCAGAAGAAGATACCTGAATACAATTTAAAATATTTAAAATTAATATCTTTATATATAAGTCATATGTTTAACTTCATTGTTTCTGGTAATCATTACATAAGAAGTTTAACGTTTTCATTATTAATTAAAATGGACAATACAGCATTGTGATATAATTTATTGTGTACTCCATGACTCGGATGATGCCATCATGCCTAGTTCGAATTGTAAGTACCTATGTGTATTCAAGGTTGATGGTAAACACTAATTTATATCTGTAAAAAGTAGCATTTTCTTACAATAAATAATTAACAATATATCGTATTTAATAATATGAAAGATATGAAAAATAAATAATTATTACATTTTAGTTAATCCTTGTAGCATATGCATAAGCATATAATTACCCCCTGTATTATACATTAAGTGGATAAGCGGAGAGAACAAGATTTAAGACATTCTATTCCGTAAGTACTATTCACCCAATTCTTGAGATACTGCGTGTGCAGAAGTAAAGCACAACGCCGCGTGTTGTCTTGACACCAGAGCAAGGAGAATATTCTGGGTATCGAATCCACAACCATCTCGTTTACAGTGAGTTATGTCGGTGTGCCACTATGTCGGCTAAAGTTAATGATTTTTCGTCACAATCTGTATTTTAATTATTGTGAAAACAAAGATCTTTTTTCAACAAAATATAATAGATAGAAAAAAATATTCTCTGAGGTAAAATTCTTATTAAATTTTTATACTAGTATTTCTCTAAATGTCCACAAGACAAAACTGAAAATAATAATTTCGACTGAAACCAAAAATATCAAAAACACGTCACTTGTGTTTCTAATTGTATTATGACGAACATTTACAAAATAAACAAATAAAAATGTGTTACGGTATAATTACACTTTACTTTCACCTGAAACACCGCTGCTAACCTTGACTCATACAAATTTGTATACGCGCGTGACAAAATCGAACGATGGACAATATGAGAAAATTTATGAGTTTACACAATTTTGGTTAGCTATAGCATAATTCGCGGAAAACTACAGCGTAGATTAGTCACTCCGAGATCACTAGTGGCATACACCGGCGCGCGCGGCGTGTTATGGTAAACTAAGCTGATGGGGATTTGGTGGCATGGAGTCGCGATAGGGGGATAGGTCGGGGCCATACAAACAAACTTTATCAGTCTATGAAACCTAACACGTCCTAATGGTGACTCATAGTGAAAAACTGTCGTAGTCGTAGATAGTCGAAGTTACTGAGCATACACAATATATAAATGTTTTCAGTATTTTTAATGATTAAGTTATTTATTAATTTCAACTATGAGAATAATTTAAAAGCATTAATAAAATGTAGTTAAAGGTAGGCATATATTCTGTATGGACGTATGTGAGGCGGGTGATAATTGCTGCGACACAGTACCATACTACTGCAGTTATTATCGTTATCA
>JAXGGP010000024.1:11731114-11744863 GCA_035584415.1 Eueides aliphera
GACATCCTCCTTAGATTGTCCATAACTTGTGAATGTACTAATATACACGATTACCTATAGGTACTCGTTGCCTTATATGTTCTATTTGTTCCTAAAGCCAAGGCAATGTGACAGTCAAAATATCCTTAAATATATGTTTGTTTTATATAGAACAATAAACCGGACCTACTAGATTGTACTTTAAGACGAAATGTGAGGCAATGTGAGCTAAGTATTTAAAAAAATAAAAATCTAAAATTAAAACTGTTAATTTAGAAAGGTTTTATTCTATGTGACCTCAAATATTGTTATGTGGCTTGATATCATCGTAACGATATCCATAGAGATAAACTCAAACAAGAGCAGAAGTTCCTATGGCATTTCTTTTATAATAGAAATAATCTAATATCACACGTTAGACTTAAGTTAGTAACTGGGTAAAATATACTCAAATTAAAGTAATTTCTTTCTAAACATATATTTTTTTGTATACAATAATGGAAACAGTGACTTTGTGTAGTTATTAACTTTGCTTCGTATGTCAATTTTGAGGAAACTACCATGGCGTGGTAATGCCATTTGTAAGCCATGCCATCTACCAACATCTTACAATATGTGAAAGTTTATAAGGATATTTTTTCACTTTCAGGTAAAACCAACTGACTGGATTTAAATAAAACTTTAATGTTATTAAGTACATTATGCTTATGCTTATACATCAAAACAACCCATAAACTGCAATTTCAGTAAAGATTTTGTATAATTGAGACCTATAATTTTGTATAATTGAGGTCGTCGTGGCGCATGGGTCAAGCGATCGAAACTAGACGGTTTTTGGTTTGATTCCCACTCTATTTTCATTTTCTCGTAACGGGGCAAAGCACGATACTAACTTCCGCCACTCAACGCGTAGGTAATATCTTGAGCTTTCGGCAGAGAGTAGGGAACGAAGTGTTTTAACAATAGGTCCCATGGTGCCTGTCCGTATGCCGTCCTATCCTGCTATGTGCAGAATACAACGTGAAGCTAATAAAAGTTGTAGAATTCGGCTGTCTCTTGATGATTTCCCGTACACTTTTAATTTCAATTCAATTCAAATTCAAAATATTCTTTATTCAAATAGCTCTTTATTAAAGCACTTTTGAATCGTCAAACGAACATGAAGTTGCGTCGCTACTTAATTTTTACTAATTTTCACTGTACATTTTCGTAGTTGCATTGTGAGAGTTGAGTCTTAAATTTTTTTTTCATTTTTTTTCATAAAATATGGCAACACATTTGTATTTAATTGCGTCATGCCATCAAGATTTGGGGATCCCCTTTCTAACTAAAAATCAACGCAAATTTTATACAATTTTATTTTCACTTTGTTTTCTTATTTTAGAGTTCAGTTTAATAACGTAGTGTGAAATAATGTAGTTTTTAAAAAGAGAGTAATTAATTTACATATATAAAGTTTAAGTGGTGTTTTGGTTACAAAAAAGATAAATATTTTTACAATTTATTTATTGGCAGAGTAATTTTAATATATAAAATAAATAAATTTGTAATTTTTTTACCCAACTATGAGGCAAAAGGACGCTGCTGGTAGAATTGCCAAAAATACTAAAAAAAACTATCAGTTTGGAGACAAAATTAGATATTTTGCGACGATTTGATAAGGAATAAAAGGCTGTGGAGATAGCAAAGGCTGTTGGTTTGGCTGCAACAACTGTCAGAACTATTAGAGATCCAGATGGGGATAAAATAAGAGAGGCTGTAAAGTTTGCAACATCATTAGATGCTAAAATAATGTCGTTTTTTGTATATTATTTTTGTTTAAGAACAAAAAAATCATAAGATATTAAAAGGTTATTTAGTAACTCAAACTAAACTAAAACTAAAAATCTCCTTGTAGATTGTTATAGCTCAAAGGTCTTCAAAGAAAAACAAAGAGGGGGTATTATATTCCTCTTCAGTAAAAATGTCAACTCATATAATAAAAAACTAACACATTTAAAAATGCTTGCTCTTAAGAGATTTATTAGAGTTAATGTTTTTATGCAAGTACCTTCATAAGGTGAGTAATAAACGAAATATAATATCCAAATTTATTAATTTATTTTATTTTATCCAAACTTAATGCCCCGTCTGGGTATTCATGCAAGCTAATTACTTCTACTATAGTCTTAAGTAGAAACTCATCGGTTTCTCAATTACTAAACTTATCTACACTTGCCTTACTTTCCGGATTCAACACCATATCCAACGCGATGTACTTTCATGATATTTTTTTTTTAAATTTCCAAAAAAATGTCTTGAATGATCGTCGTTACATCGTTTTGACATCATTTTTAGAAATATTGAAAGACCAACATAGCTGCTAAAAACACTTCTAAAACGCTTTCCGGAAATAGTGACGTTCTCGTTGAGAGATATTTTTTTTTATTTTGATGTAAGCTTAAATTTGCTCACAATAAACTTACTCACAATATTTTCTTATTGCAATCACTATTTACTGTTCCCGTAGTGGTTTAAATATAAATAGAATAAAACTAGCGGTTAATATATCTTTTAAGTTATATATAATTAACCTACTCACTCATTCACATAAAAGTAATACATTAGGAAATGGAATTGCAATCGCAATTTTCCCCGTTTCTTCCACATTTTCTATTATTTCTTCGGTTCTAATAGTTGCAGCGTGATGTTACATAGCCTAAAGCCTTCCTCGATAAATGGTCTATTCAACAGAAAAAGAATTTTCCAATTCGAACCAGTAGTTCCTGAGATTAGCGCGTTCAAACAAACAAACTCTGCAGCTTTATATATTAGTATAGATTAGCTGTGCCAGCGACTTCGTCCGCGTAGGGTTGTTATCTTGGGCATCATATTTATTTTTACAAACAACCTTTTTAAATTGTAGCTGTTACTCACGACTTTGTTCGCGTCATTTTCTGTTATTATTGTGTAAATTAAGTGATGGCAATGACAATTTCATTCACAATTAAATACTTTTAATCAACAACACATTTATTTAGATAAAGATTAATATTATAACGTTGATACAACTCTTAACAAATAATGCACTAATATCGACCAAATTTGATTATCATATAAACGGTTCTAGTGAGTTAATCTTAAAAGACAGATATATACTACCGCGGACATTTTTTTACATCATTTTAAGAGGAATAATTCTTTCATACATATATTTTTGATATTTTGAATCGTTTTCGCAGCGCACCTAACAGAAGCCCTTAAAGATAAATAATTTTCCCCGTTTTTTCCACATTTTCTATTATTTCTTCGTTCCTAGTAGTTGCAGCGTGATGTTACATAGCCTAAAGCCTTCCTCGATAAATAGTCTATTCAACACAAAAAGAATTTTCCAACTTGAACTAGTAGTTCCTGAGATTAGCGCGTTCAAACAAACAAACAAACTCTTCAGCTTTATATATTGGTATTGATTTTTTATAAGACAATATCTTGTATTTTTCTTATGTTTGATTCATATAACTAAATAATTTCTGAGTACATACGTCGATAAAAACTAACAAAATTATCTTCTTAGTAAAAGAATAAGTGAACCTAATATTTGCATTTTTATAATTAGTAATCGTCATGTTATATAAGAATAATATATACATATATAGTCTACTTATAAAACATTATCATTATAAAATTTAAAATATAATATAAAATAGTAATAAGATAAGAATTAATAATTTTGTAATTAATTCGGAAACCTAGTATCGATTTTCGCCGAATTTGAGGCATTGCGTGTCAACGCCACGCTTTGCCTTGTTACCAGAGCGAAGAAATGAAACATTACATATTTAAATTGAACCTATTAAATATTTAATTTCCTCGACTGGGGATCGAACCCACAGCTTGTCGATTACAGTCACACGCTTGTGCCACTGCGCTACGACAAGCCTCTAATTTTGTAACTGATGAATAAAAATATATTTTATTATTTTTAGGATACAAGTAACAAATGGGTTCGATCCCCAGTCAAGAAAATGAAATATTTAAGATTTTCAATTTAAATATTTAATGTTTCATTTCATCGCTCTGGAAATAAGACAAAACCCGGCGTTCAATTCCGCCACTCAACACGCAATGCTTCAAATTCGGCGGAAAGTGGAGAACGGAAGTGGAACAGAGTGTGATTTAACACTAGGTTCCCTCTGCCTACCCTGCTTTGTGCGGGATACAGCGTGAAGCAAAAAAAAAAAATTATAATAAATAATAATCATGTTTAATGGTCTTTTTTGGATTTTGCAAGTTTTACTTAAATGCTTCTAGATTAATTTTGTATGAGAGTTAATATTCATTTTAATTTTAATTTACTTTAATATACATATTTATTATATCTTTAAATGAGACAAAAACGAGAAGGTGAAACTAAAATTGCCTTTTTTATTTCGATACAACAAAAAAATTTGTTATATTTCATACATCCTGTACCAAGAAATCTTACGTAAAGTAAGCGCTCAATATATCCCTGAAATATATGCTTTTGTAATATAATACAATTTTTATTATTTCCATGAACATTTTTTTATATGTATAGCTATAAAATTATTTTTATAGTAATTTGATATCAATAAAGGTTAAAGAATAGAAGTAGATAATATAAAAGCTGTTGTTTGTATTATATTAATAACTAGCTGTTACCTGCGGCTTCACCCGCGAAGAAATTAATTTATTTCATGAAAACCACCGGTCAGAACTTTAATTCTCCTTCGCATAGTGAAGAAGAGAATGAAGTATTTTTTTATATATTTTTTATAAGCATGTTATATATTAATGGTGTGTGATGTTCTTAGTTATTGCAATTATAGTAAGTAGTATTTGTAATATATATTTATAAATATAATAGAGTTTTACTAAGGTGACACTCGTATATGAAGCCATATCTTTCTGTAGTATCCGTTTAATTTTTGAATAGACTTGTATAAAATATAAAGACGTAGGTACAGTCTATTCAATGGATATCAAAAGATTTTTTTTTCAAAAAGACTAGATTTTTTAAACAGCCTTAGATTACGAGTGACATTCTTAAAAGATTTTAGTTTCTGCCGCTAATTATGTGAATATAAGCGTTAAAATATTTTTCAGCATAATAATCATTTAGTTCTTCAGTTACTTTAATAAATATTTTCCAGTGTCCTGAATTTTACATATTTATTTGAATACGATAATTGTAAGATTATCAAAATATTTCTTTGTACCCTGTTGCCAGTTTTTTTCTTAGGGGCCAATATATACAGACCTAAAACATTACTGATTGACACGTGAAAAGGCGACGTAAAGCTGGCCATGGGTAAAAAAACAGTCCTAAAGGACTGGTTGTATACCTTAAGTTGTCGTTTAAAGACGACCAGAGGCTTTGAGCGTTTGTCCCTGTGAATTATTGATTGTCATTGCAAAGCAATTTCTCACAAGGGAATCGAATACTTTTAAATAGAAACGGAAAATTATTGGGTGTATATAGTATGACTGGTAAACATAATTTTTCCAGCACCACCCAGTGAGAATTTTCACTTCAATAAAATTTCTTTGCAATACTTTAACTTTAAGTCGGGTTCCGTTGCATAATTACGGTGGAGTTAAATTTGTCATCAGCATTACCGAAACACTAATTAAATATATATAGTGCTATTTTGTGGATTGTTTCAGGGAAACTGCTACCAGCTAATTAAATGAGAAACTCAACTAAAAATAAATAATTCGAGGCGTCATTTTCATAGGAATTTTGATCTGACTATTCTCTTTAAGAACCTTCCCCAAATTTTAATAACGTGAGAGAAAATTCTTGAGCATCTGGGAACACCATTTTTTTTTACCGTATAATAACGTTTTATGTTAACTTTCAACTAATATTTTATAATTTTATATGCAACTGATAGATTATGCCTCGCCTCCAAGTCAACAGTTGTACTAATAACGAATCTTGATGCGCATGAAAATGACCACGATACGATGGCGGCGTTAGGCGTTTGTCGTGTTCTATTACAATGTTTTATTACTCTGCTAGTTACTTTTTTTCGTTTTATTTAAAATGATAAAAACTTAACCAGATTATTTATATCAATCGGAATATGTTTAAAAATCTATATATGCGATAAATCCCTTTAATTCGTTTAATTTAGTTTTACCACAGTATAAAACATTAAATTTACCCATCAATTACAGAACTTTAGCTAAGGCTTTTTATACTTTTTTTATATTTTTTATATTCTTCATATACATTTAAAAAAGTATAAGCGATAAAATAAACGTATTTACTTATAGTACACACCGTTTCTCTGATACAACCACACCCAATTTTTTAATTTACCACCTCATTATATTCACTATCACTACTTTAAGATAATATTTTATATAAAATAGATAGATTTAAACGACAGCCAAACTTAAACCAAAACTGAAATGATTATCGCTATTTATCCCATGAAGGTTGATACACACGAAAATGACAATAAAATGGTCTTCTTTTACCGCAATGATGCGTCGACCCGTAGCAAATTCGAAAGCTGCACATCTTTAATTAATGCTATGTTTTATTATTTCTTAAAGTTTAAGCTGGGCCGTTATGATTGCTCATGAAATGTTCCATATCTTCGTTTTTAATATGTCAATGTAAAATTCTCTTCACGCTCAATAACTTTTGTTAAAACATAATTTTATTATTTCTTCTACTTTATATGAACCGTTCTGATTGTTCATGGGATGCTCCTTATCTTCGTTTTTAACATGTCAATGTGAAATGCTAATCACGCTCAAAAACTTTTGTTAAATAATCATTTAATTTTATTTACTTTTTAGCTAGATCTTCTCGGTTGGAGATGGTTGGATATTAATATGTCTCTACACAAAAGAAAAAAAGATCACTGAAATTAGTCCAGTAGCTTAGAAGATGTGCAGACCGACAAAAATACTAAAAATTGTTGTTACGTATTCGTATTATAAATAGGTTCAATGTACAGACACGACTTTTATACTGTTCTACAGATATATTATTGTAAAAATTACTCAAATATGTTTATTTGTAACTGTGGTTTTCCTTCGATGCGAATATACGATACGAATTACATTATTTTACGATTCATTTCGTTTGTGTGTTAATAAATGAAACTTTCGTAACGTAGTGTCTGACCAGTTATAGGTTCGATCCATCGATAAATTATTTCTGGTGTGAAGGTTGTGTCGTTCAAGACACAATTTTTCTATATTAGGCAGAAAGCGAACTAAGCTTCCTAAATGAGGAACTGATTGTCCAATATACAAGATACATCGTGAAATTGTTTTTTACATCAATAAATATTTTATGTCCGGCTTAGCCTACAACGTCTCTATAACAGAGATGATGAGATGAGTGGATAGAATGTTATAAATATTTTTTCTATTTTTAAAGTGTAATTCCACACTTAGGAAAGAAGAATACTACATTTAAAAATGTTCTCACCGAGCTCCGTCGAGCGATTTTTAACAATTTTCGTTATTTGTAAAAAAATCGTCCTACAGAGATGCTAACAACATAAATAAGTTATAACAAGCGTATAAGAATTTCGACGGAACTTGGTGAGAGCGAATGGCTTAGTTGGTCAGAGCGCTTAGGTTTCCAAGAGGCGAGGGTTGAAATCCTGCTTGGTTCAAATCTTTACACGTAGTTTAGTATTTTTCTTTCTTAAGTGTGAAATAACACTTTAAAAATAGTAAAAATATTTAATTAATAGCATTTTCTCTTGACAAACGACCATTCTAATGAATTGTCTTTGGGTAGCGAAAATTTGTAAAACTCTCCCTACAGAGATGCTAACAACGTAAATAAAATGTAACAAGCGTATAAGAATTTCGACGGAGCTTGGTGAGAACAAATGCGAACGAACGCTTGGATGGTTTCCAAGAGCCATGGGTTAATTTCATGCTTCCTTTAAATTTTTATTCAGTTTTAAATGTAGAATTTTTCTTTCCTAAGTGTGGAATAATACTTTTAAAACGGTAATAATATTTAATAAGTAGCATTTTTTCTTTCCAAACGTCTTTGGTTAGAGGAAATTTGTAAAGATCTCCCTACAGAGATGCTATCATAAATAAGTTGTAACAAGCAGTATAAAAATTTCGACGGAGCTTGGTTAGATCAAAGAGGTTAGTTGGTCAGAGCGCTTGGACGGTTTTCAAGAGGCGTGGGTTCAATCATGCTTCGTTCAAAATTTTTATACGTTTTTAAATTTAATGTGTTATTACTATTTTTCTAACTAACAAAAAAAGTGATAGAAGCTAAATAAGAAAATTATTTAACTACTGTAATTTAGATTTAACAATCTGAATACATGCTTAAATCTATTTATCTTACTTACTATCCCAGTCTCCTTAAAAATTACTTCATGACAAAACCATAATTTACTGTATTGAAAATATTTTTCAATTTTAAATCAGTCTATAATTAAGGTCTGTCTGCTTTATTTGCTTCGTACCAACACGTACATTACTTGCTATTCCAGGATATTTTAAATAACATAAGAATTTATTTTTTAATAAAAAAGGTTACATTGCAACAATAGCTTAAGAAGTCATATACCATTGGAGTAACTTTTAACTAGTCCAAAATATTAATACACAAATACATTCCTAAAATCTTAAAAGAGAAAATAGTATATAATCAGATGGTAGGGGAAAGTGTTACGCGGTGCATCTGAAACTATAAGTAAGAGGCGTTGCCGACGCGCGGCTCAAAGCTTCATTCAATGCGCGAGCGCAGTGTTATGATATTTTGCACACAAGTCGTTACATAGTGGCATGATAGTGAGTGAATGAGTGCTGCGTGCTGGTTCTGCTTGAAAGGTCAGTTAGCTTATAGTATTAAAAATTATATTTTAAAATAAAATATAATTGCTACCTCTTAATTTTAAGAAGTTTTGGTCTAATTTTTTTGGTTTATTCAGAAATTTATACAATTATTTTTACTTTATGAATTTTGCATTGATATATTTTTTGTATTACTTTCAATAAAACATGCTACTACATAAAACAAAACATAAAATTGATGCTAAAGTTAAATAAAATTGATGAAAATAAAATTGATGAAAATTTTAATGTTGCCGGTAAATGAATAAATGAGGACTAATCGCTGATTTTGTTATATACTTACTGTAAATGCTGAAAAACAAGGCCAGAAGAAGTGTTATTAGATTTCCAATATTGGCGATATTGATTTATATATGTAACACCACATACATTTGTATAATATTTTGACATTAATAAGATAATTTTATTGTATTTAATTAAAATTGTACTTTTTATTTTCGAAACAGAACTTATTTTTTTACAAAATAGTATCTTTGATTTTTGCGATTGTTACACATTTTAAATAAAAGACTTTTGAAAGAATTAATCGCTATATTGAGTTTTACACATTTTTGGAAACCCGACGTTTCGAACACTTTACAGTAGTCCGTAGTAGACTCCGTCTATCCGTGACGAGTCTTTCATTTCAAATTTATTTTTTACGATTTAAAAATAAATTGACTTCTTACGACTTAGAAAAGTATTGTATATCTTAGAAAAAGTTTTTTGTATCTATCAGTGTCAAGAAAACTAAATAAATATTCTTCTTTGACATCAAAATTACAATACTCTCAATAAATATAACATTTTTATGCTAAATTTTCCTCTAGTAAGAGATTGAGTATGTTCTCAAAACAACATTTGTATCTTTAATATACATCTTTATAAACAGCTAAATTTAATAAATTACTACTTAATATGTACAAACACTTCAGTTTTTTTCAATACAAATTAAATAATTGAAATATTATATTAACATATTTTATTTTTCATCTTTTGTAATACACAAATGTCTTAACACATTTTAATAGAAATTATTTGTACTAGATTAATTCAGATTAATAGAAGTATCGTACAAATAAGTTAAGTAAAAGAAGTTACTAAACTATTTAATAAATAAAATGACAAGCATATTTCCGTTTCTTAAAATACAAACACTTTTAGGTTCTATTTCTATACTATTTTTTCACATTTTATGGGGAATTATTCTCGAAAATATGTGAAAAATGCACCTGAAGTTCTGAATTAATATTTATGTATATATCATTTATTTGTAACCTGTAAATTTGATTGCATACTTTAAAATCAATTATTTCCGGTTTCCGAAGAAAATAAGGAAATCCTTCTTTATCTTTGGGCTTTTAAACACTTTTGGCGCTTTTAAGCACTCGCGAATTAGTTAAACTTAGCTTTATATTCAAATGTGCTTGCTGATATCTATTTAAAAAAAAATAGATTTGGGTTTTACAATCTTATAGGAAAAAATAAGCCAATCAGCTTTTTATGCTTCATAGTTTCATTTGTAAAAAAAGACTCGGAATAATTATTCCTTAAAGTCATTTTTTACAAATGAAACTACGACCTTCAGAGCTCAATATATTAAAATAATACAAATAGAGCTTAACATATTAAGATAATAAAATTAAATAAAGTATTTGCACTAACAAAGTTTTATTAAATGAAATCTTTTTCGGCGTAAACTGACACGGCCAGTACAGTCAGTAAAATTTAGACTTAAAATCTCCGTTTAAAATAGTAATTAAAGTAGTTTCGTTTTGCTAACATAATTATCAGAATTCTTATTGTGTAATTTATTAAAGTACAAATGGGGCCTATCGTGGCGCAGAAGCAAAACCATGCGATTGTAAACGTGATAGATTGAAGTATTAATAAAAAAAATAATAAAAGTTTTTAATGGTACTAAAAGAATTAAACTTGATTTTTACAAGTTCAATAATGATTACCTTAGTTACAAACTATCTTGTAATCATAATGCCACTCAAGGAAATGAAATATTTAACATTTTCCTCTCATAATAACGATCTGCACGGACAGAGAGTGAGGAACGATAGTGTCTTAATATTAAAGCACACCTAAATATCTCTCTCGGCCTTCTCTTCTATGTGCGGGATACAATGTTAATCTAAATAAATAATAACGTTAATATATAATACATCTAAATACATCAAGAGCATTCAAAATACATTTAGTAATAGATTTAAAAAAAATAAAATATTATAGTAAAAAAATATAAATTATTCAAAGCTTTTTATAATAAATAAACGACAGACAGCCTCTACAGATCTGACCCCCTTTTGTCGTTAAGCATGAATCTTTTATATTACGCAGTGCTCGACGTTGTATTCGGTTTACATTTTATTTATATTTTTGACGGGGTATCATATTATATATGGAACGCACATATTTTGAATGGGCTTTTATATATATATATATATATATATAATGTATGTTTATGTATATATGTATGTTTGTATGTATAGATATTACAATTCGTGTTTAGTATACTTTTTGCACTCTTCTGCCTTTTTTTTTAATTGGATTGTATCGTAGCTTAATGGTTGCCTAGAAGAAATCACTTGTGGTCGCCAGTAGGTAGGTAGGTCGCCATTGCACATACCTATTATTATCTTAGATATATATTTTATAAGAAGTGTTTATTATAATTTGTGCAATAAAGTAAATAAATATATATTTTTTAAATCATTTAAATCATTTCCTACTTGCTTTTCCTTAAGTCGTATTATCGTGTTTTTACTTTCATGAGAGTGATTATAACTTTAATTCTTATCTTTCTTTTTTTTATATATATAATATATCTACCTTGAAACCAAATATAAAGTTTCTAGGTCATTTATACATAAATAAATAAATTTTTAGATGAGTGAGTCAGTAAAAAAGGCCGGTTTCGAACGTTAATATACCTACCTATTAATAATCATTTGGGCTAAATTGTTGAAATATTATAATATTTTTAGTTCTAGACTTTAAAAAGAAATGTGCTAAATTTCATGCGTATAGATTAAATAATTTACGAGTTGTTAATGTTCCAAAAGTAGCTCGAACCGTCGTCGAGCATCTTCACTGGACAAGAAATGGCGTGTATCTATGTAGATATTTGTTAAACAAAATTTATATTGACCTAAAATAAATATTTTTTTAGCTTTACGCTGTATCGTATCGTATCTGTATACAAGGCAGGGTAGACAAAGGGAACTTGGGACCTGGTGTTAAGACACTTCGTTCCCATTTCTGTTCTCTACTTTCCGCCGAATTTGAGGCATTGCGTGTTGAGTGGCAGAACTGAACGCCGCGCTTTGCCTTCTTACCAGAGCGAAAAAATTAAATATTAAATATTTAAATTGAAAATATTAAATATTTCATTTCCTCGACTGGGGATCGAACGCAAAACCTATCGGTTACAGTCACACGCTTGTGTCGCTGCGCCACGACAGGCCTCACCTAAATATCATATAAATATCACATTCATATTTAAATACATCTTAATTGTTGAAATCATTTTAAATATATATGATACATTTTCTTAATAATTTTAACATTAAATAGATATTTGATATTTTGTAACTTTGATCTGAGAAGCGAAGGCCACTGACGCTAGAAACAATCAATGATGATGTGACCGCAGAATTGTGAGTAACATCAAGTACCGCACGAATAGTTTGTTCACTACGACAAACAATCTTTGAGACTTGTTAAACAAGTGTGCATGTTTTCACAATTCGTTACAAATGGGACAATATTCATTATGTATGTTTCAACTTTCCTTATGTTTTCTTATATTATTGTAATAAAAAAATATTATACATACATATATATATAAATAATATAGTTCGAGGGGTATAAGCTGAGCTTTGCATTTATTTTTAGACATATTAATGATAAACTATACATATAGAACTATAAACATAAAAGTTATATCAATAATACCAACGTGCCAATTTTATTCTTTACTAAATTTTACATAAAAAATAGTTTTAATTACCTCGCTCTACGATTGGTGAACAAAGCGATCAAAGAAATATTTTTAAAATTAAAATATATTAAACTTAATCTATACTTTAATTACTGCCTTGTTAAATACGTTAAAACGCTTCTATTTTTCAGTAAGTACGAAAAAATTACATCCTATAGAAAAAAAACATTTTATAGAAATGTTTATTTTGTATAGGAGTTTAATAATAATTATTATTTAAATATTAAATTTATCATTTCTTCGCTCTGGAAAAAAGGCAAAAAGCGCGGCGTTGAGTTCCGCCACTCAACACGCAATTCCTCAAATTAGGTGGAAAGTGGGGAACGGAAGTAGAACGGAGTATCTTAGCACTAAGTTCCCAGGTTCCCTCTGCCAACTCTGCTATTTGCGGGATACAGCATGAAGCTAAGTACTGGAGTTCATTTTTTCTTTTAATTTTAAACAAATGCGCCCTCTACCATATATTCTTTGAGAGCGCTTTGGAGAATTGTTCCGCCTGAAACCATATGAAACCTGGAAAATCTCAAATACCGTCCACATCACCTGGATACGTGGAATCCTACTTCTGTGCGGAGAAGTAGAAATTTCATTCCTTGCGCTACATAACTATGAAATAATTTACCTGCGGCAGTGTCTCCCATATTTAAAAAAGTATATTCGAAAAGCTTTTCCATGGCATTATCGAAAAAAGACATTTATTTAAAGCAATTCATTCTTAATGTTGGTCTCTTCGTTATCAGATAACGGAAAAGCTACAATAATACTTACATGCCAGCATATAAGTAGGCCGTAGTTAATTAAATAACTATTTCGAATGAGGTCACGTTGGTTTGATTTTTCTAAAAAAAAGTACTTAGGTACTTGACAATGCAAACAAAATACGATAAATTGAGGTTATTGAGGCTTTAAATTTATGTCAA
>JAXGGP010000024.1:12119960-12130519 GCA_035584415.1 Eueides aliphera
TAGGTCCTACTTGCGGTTTTTCATATAACCAGAAGCTATGGAAGACATCTTATTTTATATAAGGTTTATGTTGTTTTTAACCTATCGCTTATGCGAAGGCATAAGATTAAGGTATAACAATTTTATACATTATTTATACAATTTTGAATAACACAAATTTATAATTTTGTGTTTTTGTTTCAATGTCATTAGATATGTATCACAGATATAGTTTTACTGTTTTTAAAATGTTATTTCACACTTAGGAAAGAAAAATACTAAATTTAAAAACGTATAAAATTTTGAACGAAGCGGGTTTTAAACCCGCGCCTCTTAAAAACCGTTCAAGCGCTCTAACCACTAAGCCATTCGTTCTCACCAAGCTTCGTCGAAATAAGTTGTAACAAGCGTATAAAAATGTCGAGGAAGCTTGGGGAGAACGAAAAAAAAATTTTATTCATTTTAAAATTTAGTACAGATATAGTTATCTACACTAATAATAAATCTGTAACTGATTACTATTTGTACATGGAAGATATATAAAAAAAAATCTTATAGGGAATGTTTATTAATGTAATACGGCCCAAAATTTTGATTTTTTAATTTTTTGTCTGTTTGTCTGTGCGTTTGTTATTAGTATGCGCTAGTCTCATTGTTATATTTTGCCAACTTTCCTTCAACATTTAGTTATTTAATTCATAATATGTATTAAATTTCCTTAAATTTCAGTCATTTGGATAGTGTTTTTTTATCTTAGTCAATTTTTTTTGGCTTTATACTGTATTGATCTGCTCAGTTCTCGACTTTCCGCCGAATTTAAACTCAACACTGCACTTTGCCTAGTTACTAGAAAGAAGAAATAAAAACATCAAATATTTAAATTGAAACTATTAAATATTTTATTTCTTCAAATTGGGATCCACGAAAGCCTTCACTTTATTTTAGTTAAGTTACTTAAAAATGTTTTATAAACCTCTTAAGTATAAAAAAAATATTTATAAATATTGTATAATTTTTTGTTAAAATGATAAAAAAATTAACATACAAGTTTCTCCATAACAACCATTTGGCGTTCTTCAAAATCTGCTGATAGTTCAAAGTTCAGAACTGGTTCATTCTCATTACTCTGGTCCATATTATCATCATTATAAAATGTGTCTTCCATAAAATGTGATTCGACCTTCACTGAATTACGATTCTCTGTAAAACAGTTTTATAAAATACTATACATATATTATAAATTAATCTTAATTTAAATCATTTTAAATGTAAATGTGATGGTTGTGAAATAGATTCCCGCTTAAGGAATGTTGGAGTATGGGGGAATTAATTTCCTCGCTTTGGAGTCACAAAGCTCAAAGTTGTTAAAAATTTGTGTGTTTGTATAAAAATTATTTCATTTTAGTTTAGTAAAAAATATGTTGATTTTAAGTGATTTTATTATTCTAGTACTCACTTCCTCCATTATTAGCCAAAAACAAATCCCAAATTTTCTTCTCTATATTTGAGCATAAACTGTTAGGATCTCCATTTCCTGTTACCACTTTTGATCGAACACTAGATTTTTTATCTGCCCAATACTGTAATATTAAAACAATATCGTTTATTCAATAATTTGTAAATTATATTGAAATACAACTTTTTTTCTATATTTAAATTATAACAAAATAATAAACAGAAAATTAAAGGCTTTTCACAGTTTTTATGAAGACTTATTTATATTTCATAAATCTATTTTAAATTTTACTTTATTAAAACATTTACAACATTCATTAAATATTAATAATGCTTACTTTAATCCAAGATTTCATAGGCCTAGTAGGACCAGTAATATTATTTACGATTCTAGTCAATTTAAACCACAATTTTTTGCTTTCATCACGACCTTCAAGGCCTCTTAACTGACCTAGTGCTAAAGAAGGGTGCTTTTCCATAAAATCCACTATAGCAACAACTTGTTCTAGACTAGGACGAGACTGTAAATAAATAATTATAAATATACGTCAAAAATAAAATAATACGCTATGCATATAAAAAGAATAATGTAATAAACATAAATAGATGTAATTTATCATTAACAGAAGGGAGAACTATTGTTCTCTCTCTGTAAATAGAAACAAATAGTAATCACCTTACATAGTTTTAGTCGAGTTTTATCTTAGTAGCTGTCGAGATATAGAGATGTCAGAGATAGATAAATTTATATACTTTTATAATAATTAATATACTTACGGCTATAGATCGATCACTCATTATGTGTTATATATCATCTGAAAAGAAACTACTTTTATGTTATGAATAAAGTTAGCATTGCAAAGTTTAATATGCATTCGGTCAACAATTTAATTACAAATCATAAAATATGACAACCATTGGTTGGGGACGGACAGCATTAGAGTAGCGGCGATAAACCGGTAAAAACGTTACAAAATAATTGATTTTTCATTAACGATTTTTATAGCAAGATTTAGCGTTTTTTTATAAAAGTAAAAAGTACAAATCGAAATCAACAAAAAGAAAATATCGATACTACTTTTTAATTGCTTACTACGTTTAAACTGCTAACGTGGGTTCCGATTTAATTAGCGCGCCAACGTTTGTCAGGAGTATTAAAAATTCGTCAACTGGTAAATGTGCTTACGGATTCAACAAGTTAAACAAAACTGAACAAAATGTTTTTTGATATAAGCATGAGTGGAGATTGTGGTGTTTTCCGCGATATTAAATATAGCCCCGTTCCGAATTGTCCTCACAGCACATACGATGCTTAAACCGCTATCTTGAGCTCGCCAACGTTTTTTAGCAATGTTAATAATGTGGGTGTGCTTACAAATTTAACAAGTTAAGCATAACCGACCAGAACATTTTTTTATATATAAAAATGATTAGTGTAGCTGATGAAGATGTTAAAATGCTTGTATTTCAAGCATTTTCTTCAATTAAGGAAAGTAACGATAGTGACATTGACGCTAATACTCAATACTGTTAACTACAAAAAGTGCCGTTACTTATGACGTCATAACACCAACAACGCTAACGGTGAGCGTGAAAAGCACGAAAAGACCTCACGATGGCAGCAATGAGCGCTGGGAGCACAATTCGGAAAGCAGCCATAGTCTAGGCAACAACTATTAGGTTAATGTGTTCTGTGACAATGACATCAGACGTATGTCAAAAGTTAAATTCGTTAAAACAGCAACACTCAACAGTTAATGTTATCGTTTTACGTTTGAAGTCTAATTTAGTAAATATATTTGTAGATTTGTACGACGGCGGGGATTTTTCTTGCTATAAGGGATTGTAAAAGTACATAAAAGTACGCTGATATTACTTAATAACATATAAAATCTAAATGTGAACAATATGTCTGAAACTGAAACTACGATCGACCAAGACAATAAACTTGAAAATAATCCAAGAAAAAGAATTCGCCACCGTAAAAAACAAGTATATGAAAACATAATGAAGCAAATGGAGTTTTATTTCAGTGATGCTAACCTTAGTAAAGACAGGTTTCTTGCGGATTTGGTTAAAACAGATCCTTTCGTGCCGCTTTCAGAATTCCTTAAATTTAATAAGATTCGCGCCATGACCCATGATATTACTGATATTGTAAAATCAATGAAGCATTCAACATTTTTAGAACTTTCTGATGATAAACTTAAAGTAAGTTAGAAATTACATTGATATAAAGCTAATAATTAATGTTAACTTAAATTTATAACAACATATTTTTAGGTTAGAAGAAAAACTCCTATGAAATCTTATGATGCAGATGTTAGAACAGTTTATGTAGAGTCAATACCAGTTACAGCTAATCGAGAATGGTTACAACGAGTGTTTTCAGATTATGGCCAAGTTGCATATGTTTCACTTCCAAAATTTAAGAACTCTAACAAAATCAAGGTAATTCTATATTTCCATTGCTATATGTATTGCTTTTTTATGTAGCTATTTATATATTGTCATGGAGTAGTGGGATTATATCTAACTGTAATCAATTGTTATAATTTTTATCTCTACTAGGGCAATAATATATTTAATTTTTTTCCCTCTGGAATTGTAATATGTGATTTTGACAGAAAATTATATTTAAATTAATCTAAAAAGACCCTTAAAGAAACTTATACTGAAACTTATAATTACTTTTATATAAATATTAACCATTTTTTTTCTATTATGCTTTTTAGGGATTCGCATTTATTGAATTTTCAAAATATCAAGAGGCTCAAAAGTGTATTGCAGCATTTTCTAAGGTGGGTTGCAAGTTGCCTGCATTTATGCCACCTGAGGAATTATCATCTATTAAAATGTTTAATATTGAAAATATGGAGGATAATTCTGATAATAATCCAGAAACAAAAGATGAATATGAACCACCAAAGAAAAAAATTAAGAAGAGCAAAGATAAAAAGCCAAAATCCTTAGAGCTGAAACTAGATCATGAATCTGATAGTGAAAAAAGAAATGATACACCAACTGTGAGTATTTGAATCCATTGAATTATATTATATATACAGACTTGTTAACCCCAAAAATTGCTTTAACTAAGAGATAAACAAGAACTCAAAATCAATCTATTTTATATAATAAATCTGTACTGTTCACTGCCTCACATGAAAGATATATTAAAAAAAACTTATCGAGGATGTTCATCAACAGTCAGTGATTTTTAAATTTTGTGTCTGCTTATATGAGCATTTTAAAAAGTTATGTCCATTTAAAGTATTTAGTTTCATTATATTACTATCGTTTTTTTTATTAAATTGCCTGAAATATTAGTTTTCAATATATATTAGGATATTGTCTCTAGTAACATTATTAGAACGAGCTGCAGGCAGGTAGCTAGTTAACTATATAATATAATATTATGCAGATTTTAATTAAGTTACTTTTTATTATTATAATTATATTACCTATAGTGGAATCCAGTACAACTTAGGTTATAAAGTAGACTTAGACATGTTTTTTATGTATTTTGCTTATATTTCAGGATGAGAACAAAAGTATAACTACACCGACAGAGGTAAGCATTAATTATATTTTGATTGAAGTTATGCAACCATTTATTTCCCTTTAAACTTTCATTTACATTTTAAACTTGTTTGGTGTTCCAGAGATTGCTTGTGACATTTTGTTAAATGTATTCCTTATATATTATATATTTCCTTGACTCTTTAATTATATAAAATTTGACTAAAATAAATACATTTCTTTCTTTTCTTTTGCTATCTAACTGTAAACACTGTGGTATATTTTCCACACGCATACAATTGGAGAAAGGTAGAGTGGTCTGTACCCATTTGAAATGATGGTGCGAACCTAAGAATTTTTAGTTGTTCTAGACCGAGAGATTATCCCCCTGTAAAAATATTATGTTTTTCAATTCTTTCTCTCAGCTCTGGTTACCCTGCCACACTCAACATCGTGTTTTTGCATTATTTTTTTACTGATTACTTATTTCTTTGCCTTTTTTTCTATTCTTGAGATTTCTCCCCCTCTTCAGTTTCACGCTGTATCCCGCACATGGCAGAATAGGCAGAGAACTAGGGAATCTAGTGTTAAGATACTGTTCTGTTCAACACTTTCCCGCCGAATTTGAGGCATTGCATGTTGTGTGGCGGAAATCAATGCCACGCTTTCAGTTGTTAGCAAAGCCAAAAAATGCAAATATAATATTAAAGCTACTATTATTATTATTTATTTTTTTATTGAAGGAAGGCAAAACAACTGATGTAGAGTCAAAAGATGAAACAAGTCAAGAGGAAAATAAATCCTCAGATAACACTCCAAGGAAGAAAAAGCTTAAGAAACGATCATCAAAAGAAAAGGGGGCCTTAAACAAAAAAGATGGTGCAAAAGATGCTCTATGGGGATTACAAATACTACCCAAATCTGAATGGAAATCACTTAGAAATAAGTATTTGAATTTACAAAGGAAATATATGAAAGAAATAAAGTCGAATTTGTATAATAAAAAGTATGCATATTCAGGTATACCAGAACCAGCTGAACCGGCTATGGAGGTGGAAGCTGGTATGTTGCTATAAAAATATTGCTAATTTTTCAACACGTTATTCAAAGAACCTAGTGTCAAAAATCTCCATTCTTAGATTTCTCTCTGAAATCAATGCCATACTTTATCTTATTTAAGGGGTGAAATTAGAGTAAAGTATTTAACAAATAGACGTGGAATTAACAATCTTTAATAAGCTTTATTTCACGGAACGCAAAGGGAACATGGGAACCTAAGTGAACGTGGATTGTCTCCCTTTTTTCTACAACACACTTCCCTTCCCTAATTTCCGCTGAATTCTTGAGACTGCGCCAGATCGAGGAAAACGACAATATCGAAAATTTCATTACAGCAAGTGAAAATTTGAACCTCAACCCCAAGCAAGGGCTCTATACTAACGCCATGACAGTATAAAGATTAGTAGGGACTTATCCTTATACCATTCATGTCATGTGAATAATTAGTTAAAATTTTAATTATTATTATATTTTACGATCTCCATTAATTTAATTATACACACATATTCTTTTAGTTAATAGTACACGAGAAGGAAGCGGAAAAAATATTGAGCCTCTCAAAAAGGAACCTGGATTATTTGTTAAGGAAATACTGCCTGAACCCTGTTTGGACGTAAGGTCTACTAAAAGACGGGTATGTGTTTAAATTTATAATTTTTTTTTTTATTGAAAATATATTGGACTATTAAAAAGTATTAAGGATTAATGACTTTAGATCCCTTTAAATGGATATTATTTCAAAACAACAAATATACAAATAACTAATCAATTTCTTTTTTTAGCTTCAGGTTGTATCTCGCACGAGGCAGGGTAAGCAGAGGAAACCCGGAAACCCAGTGTTAAGCTACTCCGTTCCACTTCCGTTCCCCACTTTCCGCCGGAATTTGAGTGGCGGGATTCAACGCCGCGTTTTGCTTAATTTGCAGAGCGAAGAAATGAAACATTAAATATTTAAATTGAAAATATTAAATATTTCATTTCCTCGACTGGGGATCGTACTTAGAACCTGTCCGTTACAGTCACACGTTTGTTCCACTGCGCGACGACAGGCCTTAATAGACAATCAAATATAGACAAAATTACCAAATTACTTAAAGTTTAGTAATAGAATTTGTAAATTTATAGTAATAGAATTTACAGATGGGCAACGTTTATGAAATAATATAAAGTATATAGAGTATATGTAATATATATCAAAATCTCCATTTACGGAGATTTTGATATATATTACATATACTCTATATACTCCGTCGATCACAATTTAAATAATTGTTTCTTCAGATATTGGAGCTACTCCCCCGTAGCTACTTATTTTTTGTATTACTTCATGCAATGCATTTCAAAACCTTAGTGGGCAATAGCATTATTATTTAAAGATACATTAAAATTAATTTTTGTTTTAGATAAAAACCAATATACACGCGTTGCATGTTGATGTGAAAGAGGGACAATCCGAAGTTATCATACGATTTGACAGTGCGAAGGCCGCTGATGAGGTATGTCATATGAAATAAATGTGTTCTGAGGATTAAAAAGTAATATTTATTAGCAAAGTATTCCGCTGGACAGGCAGAGAAAAAGAAAACTCCTTTTATAACACTCCATTCTCTGCCTTTTGCTGTCAAATTATGAGTATAGAAATACTCGGCTTCGCGCTATATCCCGTACATGTCAGGATAGGCACAGGGAACTTGGGAACCTAGTGTTAAGACATTCCGTTCCACTCCAGTTCCCACTTACCGCCGAATTTGAGGCATTGCGTGTTTAGTGGCGGAACTCAACGCGCTTTGCCATATTAGCAGAGCGAAGAAATGACACAGTAAATATTTAAATTGATTGATTTTGCCCCATTATACATTTAGTGCACAAAAAATCGTCAAGATCATCGGAATCATAACCTGTACAATATTCATGGGCCCCCCTAACCATTACAGGACATTGTAACCAACCCTCGCCTATGCGACTTTCACCTTATTTCTCAAGACAGTACAGACAAAGATCATTACTATCTCCAGTTTTACTTTCTATTTTATTTTTATTTTTTTTCTTGCTTGAGATTCGACTGTCTGTTAGTCTTTCTTGAATAATTATGCGGCATTGTTTGACCTGCACAAAAAAAATATTTTAGAATATTGGGGTATAACCGTACATTAACCGGTTTTATCCCGTACGATTTTGCCCCAAGGTAGCCTGAAACAAACATTTTGCTCACCATAAAAACAACTGATATATTTGGTTAAAACGAAAACTAAGTACAAGTGTAGAAAGTCATACAATGATATCGTAAATGACGTACTTACATTGAATTCCATTTCCAGTATACACTCAAAGTAGTTATTTTGTTAAAAATAAGATCACAGCACCCGAAAAACGAAAAACTTGTGTAGTTTTGCAACTAAGATGGCAACACTAATAAGTTTTTGGCGACAAATGGCTGTCAATGGTAGATCACATTGACAAAAGCTTGAGCGGTAAATTCAAACAACCTGCAGTTTTAAGGGCACCATACGGTTTTACCCCAGCATGCGGTTTTGGGCGGGTCTCCCCTACTTATAAGTACACTATTTTATTGATTCTTTAAATTAAAAACCCTACAATTAACAGAATATGTAATATTACTATTAGTACGCAATGAATTATGTAAAAAAAAATACTACATCATACAAGAATTATAGCAGGCAGATTAGTAAATATGCAAAATAATTTCATTAAAAAAAACATACATTACTATATTTTAGTACCTTTATACAAATTTTCATTAAGATTTAACTAATAAAAAAGGCAAAATAAATTCATTAGGATTAATGGCTCAATTTTTCGAGACAACATTTGAGTAGCTGAACTCGACGCAGAAGCGTGCTGAGTATTTGAATTTAATATGATAATAATACATTTCTTCAAGTGGGAAATGAATCCAGAACTGCCATGGCGACGTCGTATACATTACTTTTTTGCCACCTAAGCCAAAATAAATAAATATACAAATATACTTCACTTTATAAAAAAAAAAAAAACTTCAATTAAATCCGAATGGCTATTTATAAAATATTTAAAATTAGAACATTTTATCCAGTATTTATAAAAAGTCGATCTTGATGTTTGATGTATAAACTGGTCTTCGCATTTTTTTTATGAAAATCTATATTATAAGCTAAAATATGTATATAATGTAGCATGTTTTTGTATAATTTTATCTCGAATCTAACTTGTAATCGGAATCTTCTGCAAATAAAATATCATCACAAATGCATGTCATTTTGGTCGGTTACTTAATGAATTTAATGAATCTGCTTTGAAAAGCAGAGTTTTAGTCTTCTAGGTTTATTTACTATTATTATAAAATAGGCCTGTCGTTGTGCAGCACCGGCACAAACGTGTGACTGTAACCGACAGGTTCGATCCCCACTTGAGGAAAAGAAATATTTAATATTTTCAAATAAAATATTTCATGCTTTTATTTGTCTTTGCTCTGGTAACAAGGCAAAGCTGTGTTGAGTTCCGTCACTCAACATGCAATGCCTCAAATTCAGCGGAAAGTGGGGAACGCAAGTAGAACGGAGCCCCTTAACACTAAAATCCTAAGTTCCCTCTGCATACCTGCCATGTACGGGATTTACTGCAAAAAAAATACGAGTATATAACCCGATATATACAAATTGCGTTTGGTTTGACCAATAGTGGCACGTTTTGTAAAATAAGTTAATAATATAATAAATTTTAAAACGAAAATAAAATAAATTTTAAAAAAATTGAACGAAGCAGGATTTGAAACCGCGCCACTTGGAAACCGTCCAAGCGCTCTGACCAACTAAGTCGTTTATTCTCATGCTTACGCTACGTTGAATTCTTATACGCTTGTTACAACTTATTTATGTTGTTAGCTCCCATCTCCCTACAGAGATGCTAAGATGCATATTCCAAATGTTCTGCCAAAGCCTTTTCGTACCATGAATTGATAGATTGGCCTACCGTCAGTACCGATCAACTAACACTAAATATTGAAGTGTCTCAAGAAAGTTGATATTTTAAGGAAAACCGCTGTCTTGGTATATTATCATAGTCTCCTTCTTCATATTTAAAATAACTTTTTTGTTTCCTTGGTTTCAATGCTCGCTTACGCTTTCAACTTACGTCCTGAAGCGGTAATCTTTTTCAATGACTTACTTGTCCTGCACAATTCTTTTCTAATTATTTCAGTATGCAATCTGTTAGTCATTGGAATGAGCTCCTATAATAAAAAATCTTAAAGAGAGGTAGTACATTTTAAATTCATATCAGTTATTTTTTTTACCGCTTTTATGTGTATTGGTATTATATCAATCAGACAAGGTTTCTAAAATTTTTGTTTAGTCTTCCCGGACAATAAACAGTATTTTAGCTCCTCATAAATTTTGAAATAAAAAATTACATTATAATGTGATTTTTTTTTAATAAAAAATATAAACGATTTCTTAATATATTTTTCTTTCTTCTTTCCTCTTAATATATTTCTATTAGGCGCGCCTCTAATGTAATAGAATATATATTATTTATATAAAGAAATTGTA
>JAXGGP010000024.1:12536964-12547599 GCA_035584415.1 Eueides aliphera
TTATTACCGTTGTCTATAATATTAAGAGATGACTCCGCAGCGACTGGAGGAAGTTCTACTTTACGATGCCTCGATATCGTAAATGACGTCTGACCCGGGCAGGCTTTCAACCTGTTTTCGAGTAAATCATTGCTGTACTCGAGCTCCTTAACTAAGGACTCATCTTTTGACTTCGTTAATATTGCGCCCATAACCTTTTCACTATTGTCTCTGTCATTTATGTCAACAAAAACGTCACTTTTAACTTCTTTTTCCATTGTATCGCGAGTCGATAGCGATGTAGCGGTGTCATCGTGCGGCATTTCTGTTATTGCCTGTTTAATGGTAGAGCCTAGCTGCGCGGGCGCATCTCCGCGTGGGGGAGTGTGCGTGCGAGGTAGATCCTCGTGAGCGCTACTGGACCCACTCTCTGCGGAGTAGTAGCACTGGTTCAGCTCGACGGCGAGCGGCGTCAAGGGGTCCGTGAACACTGAGTCCGACGAGGATGGGTCGGCGGGCGACGCGACGGACGCGGGCAACTGGTCGCGGGTCGGTGACCGCCGCCCCGTGCGCTGCGGCTCGCACCTGGCCGCCGTTACCTCTGAGTGCGCACTCGGTCTCTCTCGCCCCACCTCACGACTCGATGTTTTGAAGTACTCGACCGTATCGTTATCGGATGCCTCGATGGCTTCATTGTTATCGGATTCAGATGTTTTATCGACTTCTTTATCACACGTCTCTCGTTTACCGACAGTTTTATTGCGGCCGTGCTTCTTACTCTCCTTGCCCGAGCTCTTCCTGTTTAAGTTTCGTATGAAATGTTTGCCCTTTGCTGGTGATTTACCGGTTTTGTGTTGTTTATCACCTGTTTGTGTGTTGCCCATTTTTGTATGAAACGAATAGGATATTAAATTAAATACTGCACTGAATATTTATTTATGTATGTTCCAGAGATTATATTTAATTTATATATTAATAAACTATTAGGGAGCAGGGATGCAGCCTTTGATTTCGCTTCGTATCTTTGAAAATTTGGCGCAGTTGCGCAGTTGAGCGCTGGGCGTTGATCAATATTTTAGGAGAGGTGTACATTGTTAGAGCAAAATTAGAAAAAAATGGGTTTCCTTAGTCGTATAAGCATACAATGTTATTTTTCATTTGCCAATAGGTTAAAATAAAATTATTTCTTTCTTCACTTTCATACTTTATTTCAATATGTATTTTTAAACGAAGAAAACAACATAAGCAAAAAAATTTAAACATCGTCTGTAGATGGCGCTATAAATTTTTTAGTCGGTAAATTCAGTTTCCAAAATAAAATTCTAAATGTATATAAGTGCTACATATTTATGACAGTTACATTTTTTTTACAGATGACAAAGACTAACGCATTATGATATGTACATTTTATATGTCAGATAGGTACGGTACAAATACTTTAATGAATGAATTCTTTAGGTATTAAAATCATCATAAGAGTAGTCTCAATTCAATTCCGTAGTAAAATACATGCACAAAGCTATTTTAATAAATTTAATAGTGTTAAAGATATAGATTTAAAATATATTATTCAGCAAAGAAATAAATTTTAAAATAATATTTTTTTTTCATTACTTTATTTCTTTGTTTGTTCGTTAATTTATGCTTATCTTAGAAACTGTTTAGATGATTTAATTGCATTTATCATTATTGCATTTTGGTAAGATTCGCTCTACATTTTGTGTTTGTTTTATTTAAAATCGTTATGATTATATCGTTATGTTTGACAAAATTGCTATAAGTATTGAGTTGGATGAAACATCATAAAGATTGTTTTCAATATAGTATTGTTTTAGAAAATATATTGTTCTTTAAGAAGTAATGTGAATTATCACATTAAAAAATTTATACTTCAAGCCGGTGATATTGAAAGGGATTTATAAAATTATTAATCTAAATTGTGACAGTTTCTTGGAAGTTTTTTTTTCTGTACTAAGTATACGTTTGATTCTATTGTAAAACCGGTCACATCAATGCAACATAAAAAAAGCAGCAGTTAAAAAAATATATAATGAATAATATATATACAAAATTTAATTTTTGTATTTATTTTTTAGTGTTCCTAAACGGTGAAAAGGACTCTTTGCGAAAAGGCCATCTATCTATATGTTTACTTTCTAATGCACAATAATGTTATTCTACGACAACCTAACGCCATCTTTGGATGAAAGAGCGATATCAACACGTTGAAGAAATATTGGTATTGTAAGGCCAATTTTGTTTGTATAGATGGCGATAGTAATTTCGATGATTTCTATAATTATAATATTATAATGAAATAGTTTAAATAGATTCATATGTAATTAATAATAGCTTTATTATTTTTCGCTGTATCCCGCATATGGCTGGGTAGGCAGCGGGAACTTGAAAAACTAGGGTTAAGAACCAGAGTTTCTTAACATCCGTTCTTCACTTTCCGCCGAGTTAGAGGCGTTGTGTGTTGAGTGGCAGAACTCAAAGCCGTGCTTTATTACCAGAGTGAAGAAAGGAAAATATTAAATATTTTATTTAAAAATATTATATATTTCATTTATTTGAGTTAGAATCGAACCCACGACATGTTGTGACTTTATTAATATTTATTTTATAATTTTACGTATTAGATATTTGTATTTTCATTTTCATTATAAACTTGAAGAGGCGCCACCTAGATTTACTTGATTTAAGTACTAGGTGGGGTTGTACACTAAATAAAGACACTATTTACAATTTTGCATGTATTTTGGTTTTTTTGGCGGTCACACCTTTTATGTAGAAATATTATGAGTGATTAATCTAGAATTTTCTTTTCATCTTTACACAGCATCCCGCACATGGCGGAGAGAAAATGGGAATTTAGTGTTAAGACACTCCGTTACGTATGTCGCTTTCCGTCAAATATGAGGCATTACGAGTTGTTTCGGAAACCAACGCTACGCCTTGTTACCAGAGCGAAGAAACAAAAACATAAAATATTTTATATGAAAATATTAAATGTTTTACTTTCAGACCACATAGTCGCATATCGATTCGATCGATCGAACCCACGACCTGTAGCGTGTACAGTCACGTTTGTGCCCATGCGCTATGATAAGCATGACGTTTTATTTTTTGTTTTTCTTATATTAAAATATATAATGTACTATTGACTTTCCTTTGATGATCTTGAAGAGGTTTTCTTCGTATTGATTGGTATCATTTTACTTAAGAAAACTCTGCAAATATTCCATTTGCATACGTGTTCAATTTCATTAACTACACAACAGTTTTATAGCGTTAAATTGATGATTGATGGCTTCCTAGCAGGGATGAGGATGCTAAAAAGTTTTTTGCCTAGAATGTGTCTTTTTTAATTCGTAAAAATATTTTTTGAAGTTGAGTCAACAGCTAAGTTACTTTTTTAAATTATTTACATATAAAATTAAATTTATTTTAATAAAATAGAAGTAGAAGTGAACAAAGTCGAGTCAGATCTTAATTTATATAAATTTTGTTTTTTTTACGCTATAGCACATAGCAGAGTAGGCAGAGGGAACCGAGAGTTAAGACACTCCGTTTCCTATTTTTAATAACATATTTTCAATTAACATGTCTATAAATTATATTCAAAGCTAAATGTATATACTTATCACTTTTTATGGCTTTCAAGTAAAAAAAATTTATAATTATATATATCTTTTTACATTTTGAATAATGCTTTCGTATAAGTATCTACTGATGTTATCGTTTTATAAGATTCTTTCTATAAGTTTTTAGTTTTGTTCACTTTATTGTCACACCTAGTTCTGTTAACGTTAATTCGATTTATAATTATGAGATTTGTCAAGAAGTGATGATAACTAAAAAAATGTATTAATAAACTGTTAATTTACAATTTTATGGCTACTAGGGTTGCAGCTACGATATCACCGACAGAAATGTGGATACACATATACACAGAAATGACAAACTTATAACATGCGTAGTCATGTTCGCAAACTTAAATTTGTCAGCATTTATATTGTACTTTCTGCTGATCAACAAATAGACGCCTATCGTAGCGCAGAGGCACAAGTGTGTGACAACCGACAGGATGTGGATTCGATCTCTATTCGAGTAAATGAAATATTTAATATTTTCAATTTAAATGTTTAATGTTTCATTTCTTCACTCTGGTAATAAGGCAAAAAGCGCGGCGTTGAGTTCCACCACTCAACACACAATACCTCAAATTTGGCGGAAAGTGGTGAACGGAAGTGGAACGTGGAGTGTCTTAACACTAGGTTCCCAAGTTCCCTCTGCCTGCCCTGCAATGCCCTGCGGGATACAGCGTAAAGCTGGAAAAAAATCAACAAATCTGAAAATGATACAAAATCACCACTAAGAGTAGCGCACTTGCATTGACTGGTTCGTTAAATAAATTTTTGTCACATATAGAAATAAAATATCAAGATCATACAAGATTGGAATATATAATGTGTAATGTAAAGCACTGGCATACGTGACGATTGCTTTGCGTTTTTCTTATTGCAATAAATCGCAATTTAAAACGATTATTATTTGATTGATGTACGATTACGATAAAGAATTATTTTCTGTAAAACAAAGTATATGAGAACACTTAGTTTATATATTAGAGAAGAAATCTGCACTGTGAATACCTATACCGACAATTTTGACAATTTTTTTTAAAAACATGATACCAAATATTTTTTACTTTTTAAATTATTTACTATGAGAAAGTAAAATACTAAATTTAAAAATGTATAAAAATTTAAACGAAGCGGGATTTGAACCCGCGCCTCTAGAAAACCGTTTTCTTGAAAACCGTTAAATTTAGTATTTTTCTTTCCTAAGTGTGGAATAACACTTTAAAAAACAGTAAAAATATGAGAAAGTTATTAGTAATTTATATCTATAAATTTAAAATTTGAGACTTCTTAAGACTTGAAGATGAATTATTAGGTATACAACATTAACGTTTAATTTATACTAATGCCATTTCAGACGTCAATGTCTATTTTACAATGTCTCCTAATCTTCGGGGGTAGTGGATCTCCTTATCTCACTCCTATTTGCATTGGAAAATATTTCATGATTATCTTGTTTTATTATTTTTCTTTTATATTTTTAATGCTTTATTATTTTTCTTTTATATTTTTTATAACTTAACTTATCTTACATACCTAGCTTCACGCTATATCCCCGGGGGTCCTCATGCTTTTTACGTGACCTTCCTCCAGTATCGTAGATGTGTTGTCTGTGTTTTCGAAGGTCAATCGAGGTCTTCCCCTCCCTCTCTTACCACCATATTTTTATGATTGTTAGTTATGAAGTGTATACATATATCGTGTATATATTACTTGTGCTCTTAACGCCTCTCATATTTTTACGCGTTTTATTGAGTCAAAAGTTGTATCGAACTATCGGCAAATGCTATGTAGAAAGTAAAATTATATTCGTTACATTTTTGTATAATTTGTTGTCTATTGTTAAAAAAACCCCTGCGAAATCCTACCTGCTCCCTTTTCATCTTAAATATCTGTTAAGCGGTATAAAAGTATCTTTGAGAATATTATTAGTTGCTTATATCAAACTTTCTCCCTTCCGGTCCATTAGTAAATTATATATTCCGTCTGTAGGTCATCGCTACATAAATGAGTGATGGTATCAATTATTATTACTTCACATGATTCGATAAATAGTTCATTGGATATGCTCCCTCGAGGACTTCCGATTTTTCGCAATTTGATGGCTTTATTGACTTCCTCTTCTTCCTTATTAGCGTTATCATAGACAATTATTTGTGTTTTTTCATCCATCGTTACATTATTCTGTTAAAATTCACTATGGAAATAGTGGCAATTTATAATATTTTAAGCCTATTACTTGTGCTTATCGTGTTCTTGCGGTCTTACCACCTTGTTTGGTGTACTATATTACTGATCCAATTTGAACTTGGTACCGGCCCTTGGTGATCCATAAATCATACTTCTAAAAGTTATCAAAATAGCATGTCCAATGAGCATATCATATTATGACTCAGACTTAAGAAGACCTGGCGAAACTCAGCGGGACGTGCCTTTTTTAATCAAAATTTTATATCATATAAATATGTGATAATAATACATTTGAAAGCCTAGAGCGAGCATTTTATTCCCAAGGCGTGCTATGATTTATAAAATCGTTAATAGGTAATACCTTTAACACAAACGTATTTTCACAACGTTCTTAAAATGTGAAATAGAATATTCTCGGACGTTTTCTAGGGTACACCCTGTCCCATAAAATAATTACGGACTTGATGCAATCAAGTTACAGGCGTACTAAATTTAAGCCTATTTCTAGTATTAATATTATGTACATCACTGATTTTAGAAAACTTATTAATATTTTTCTTGACATACATAACATTTTCAAGAATGTATTGAGATGCAATGATCAATATGTTAATCTTTTTAAACATTTCCCTTAAAGAATCTTTAGGGCTTAAGTTATAGATTGCGATTGCGAATTGCTCGCTTCTGTAAGACAAAGATTGTCTTAATGGCTTAAAAAACCGGCTGCATCACTCCAAAGTAAGATGCCGTAAGACATAATAACATGGAAGTAGCTAAAGTAAACAAGGCGAGCCGTTTCATCATCAGTCAATAATCTATTTTTTTTACAGCGAAAGCTGCAAAGGTAAATTTATTCGCCAATTTATCAATATGAGGTTCCCACTGTAATTTGGAGTCAATGGTGATACCGAGAAATACCGTAGAATCAATAGGCTCTACGGCTTCACCATTCAAAAGTACTTTGGCTATAACAATTTTCGTTTGAGGTGTTCTGAATATTATACATTTTGTTTTTTTACTATTCAAAAATAAGTTATTAGCGATAAACCGATGTACTATTTTAGAGAGAGCATTGTTTACTACGTCATATACTTTTTGTCTTCTTTGTATTTTAAAAATCAACGAAGTATCATCAGTAAACAATACTATCTTATGGCTCCTTTCAACTAAATAAGGTTAATCTTTTATATATATTGAAAAGATTAAAGGACCAAGAATAGAACCCTGTGGGACCCCCATACTGATTAGTGACCCAGGACATTTCCTGCTATTTACATCAACCTTCTGAACCCTATTAGTTAAATAAGAGGTCAGAAGATCGAGTGCACGTCTTCTTATGCCATAATGATGTAGTTTCATGTAAAATTATATTTAATGAAATCGGAAATCTATTTTATTTATTGTTATTGTTCATCTTTAAAAGGCCACAATCTTTTTATGTTCATTCTATTCAGATAAAAAAATGAGCATTAGAATGCCTTCTGCCTATCTTCTGTCTATCTGCAAGCATGAAGGCGTTCTCTTGCGTTACCTGGGATTGTGAGCGGCAGTGACTAATTACCATCAACTGACCCAAACACTAATTAACTTTGTCTTGTAATTTTTTTTTAGTTTCAGGCTGTGTACCCCACATGGTAGGGAAGGCAGAGGGAACTTAAGAAACTAGAGTTAAGATAGGTCGTTCTATCCCAGTTGTCATTTAATATAAAAAAAATGGATAACAAACTTCGATTCTCTAAGATTTGAACCAAGAATTTCATATTACGGTCATCTTATCTAAAGCTGAATTGGACGAGGTTATTTCCACACATAATGAATAAATACGTTTAAAACGCCTTGACACATTGAAATATAACATGACAATTAACTATGTTTTTTATATATCTATCAAACTAGGCGCCATCACCTGCGCGGCGTCGTCGCGACTGTATAACGCGTCACGCGTCCTGAATACCAATTGTGTCTAATTTTAAATACTACCTATTTTACTTTTGTCTATATTTTGTTTATATAAAGCAAATTTTGCATAATATGCCGAAAGCGCCGTGGTGCGGCACAGTGTCTGTTCATAGTGCGATGGTTTAGGGCTCGGTTCTCTTATGGGGTAATTAATAATTTTTCGTCTCTTCACTCATATACGGAACATAGGGCCGTTTTGAGTTCCGTCAATAAAGCTTGAGTGGGCAATTATAATCCAAACAATAAAATTATTAATTTATATTTTTGGTATGCAATCCATCCTGCGTCCTACGTATGCAATCTGGCGCCCGCGTAAGTTATTATGTCTACAATAGTTTCCACGAGGCGGTACAATATTATTAACAGGCGTCATGCTGAGAAATAGAATCACCTATTGGCATTGACCATGTCGATTTATTAAAGATTTATTAATTTAAATCAATTCAGTTATTAAATAAAAGTGCATCTCGTGACGTAGTGGCACAAGCGTGTGACTGTAACCAACATGTTATGGGTTCGATCCCCACTCGAAAAAATGAAATATTTAATATTTTCAACTTAAATATTTAATGTTTTATTTATTCGATCTGGTAACAAGGCGAAAGCACGGCGTTAAGTTCCGCCATGCAACACGCAATGCCTCAAATTCAGCGGACAGCGGGAAACGGAAGTGGAACGGAGTGTCTTGACACTAGGTTTCCAAGTTCCTTCTGCCTATTCTGCCCTGTTTGCCAAAAAATATCCTTTACTCAGCTTCACGCTGTATCCCGTATACAGCGTGAAGCTGAGTAAAGGATATTTTTGACTGAAGTTAAACTGAAATTAATTATTTTTAAAACTGATTATGTTAAAAACCTATTAATTTTCGGCAGAGAAAACTAAAAGAAAGCTCAATATTACAATAATATGTATAGGTATGCATGACTGTTTTCGATATATGAAATGAAACTTAAAACATATTTGTCCATATATTTTTTAAATTTAATTAATAAGTTTGAAATTAAGCTACGATTATTAGAAACAAATAAAATAAACTTCTAGTTAGGCTAAGCGCGGCGTTAAGTTCCGTCACTCATCACGCAATGCCTCTAATTCGGCGGAATTTGGGGAACGGAAGTGGAACGGATTGTCTTTACACTAGGTCCCCGGGTTTCCTCCGCCTACCCTGCCTTGTGCGGGATACAGCGTGAAGCTAAAAAAAAATAAATAAATATATACACAATTTTTTATTCTTTTGACGTTGTTGTATATTTATTCCGTCTAGTATAAGTGGTAGATTAATTTTACGAAATATATTTGTATTAACTTCAAGCTGAATATGAAGAATACTCCCTTAACCAAACGTCAGCGAAATTTGTAGTTTTATTACGAGAGAGACGAAATGACAATGTTTTTTTTTTAATTAAATAGTAGGTACATACAGAAAAGATTTTGTATAGCATCATTGTATTTCCACCGCAGCAGGGTAGACAAAGTGAATTTTGCGTTGAGACACTCTGTTCCCATCAGAACACTTGCGTGTCTCACTCACCGTAATCTTGAGATGAACAATACAAAACAAATAAAACAATTCTTGCGTGTTAAGTTGTGGACCTCGTAGCAGCTATTACCAAGAGAATATGAAATTAAATGTCGTACATACAACGGCCCCCAAATAAAATATTTATATTTAAAATAAAGTGATTAAATTACCATACCATAAATAGTATCTTACTTATGTTATAATTTAAAAAAATCTATTTTCTATTTGTTTTAGCATAAATAAAATTTACAGCTAACAAAAAGTTATATATTTTTCTAATTAGATGATTATTGTTATTTTTTTTGCTTAATTCAATTAGTTTATTTGAATCACACCATTATACAATATATAGGATAATGTTTAAAAATGCAGAGTACGAGTCGTAAATAGCTTATTCATAAATTATTGTTAGATCGAGGTCAAAAATATTTTAATCTATTTATGTACATTTGTTTTAATCTTTTTAAATACGTTTGTTTAATCTTTTTAAGTACTATATATTTAAAGCAATGTGGTGACGTGTTCATTTTACATTGTAAGCAAAATTACCAATACTTTCCGCCAATGGGGGACAGGTAGCAGGAAAATATAACGATATTCGTACAAATGAGAGTTATCTAATGAACATTACGTGTTGGGTTAATTAATCATCATTTTATTTCTGATTCTTGAAAAGTACTGCAACATTTATAATGTTATATGTAATAGTAATTACTCACAAAAAGATGCTTTATTTGTAGTTCTCATAGAATTGTCCAATATTAGAATGTCATTAATTAAAGATTTGAATTTAAATTTTCTACCTACTTGCTTCGCTCGCAAACCTGGATTTGCTTGACTTGAAATGAAAAAAAAATTCAATGAAAACTTTTACAATATCTACTGTGTCTAATTATTTGTATTATACGTACATGTGTGACTATACGCCGCCGCGTACAGTATGTCTGGCAATAGACAATCAGATATAACGTATGTTCTCTGCACTTTTATTTAGCATTTAATTCATCTTTACATATTGTTTTGAGTAAGTAATTGACGTGCCGTAGTTTGTGCTTCAACATCATTTTTTTTTTGCATGAAGAAGTTTTTATTAGTTGCCTGAGGATATTCTAATGTATACGTAGGTAACCCTCCAAAATTCTAAATTTGCTATACTATATAATACATTTCTTACATATTTAATTTATTTTGGTAAAGTATATTATGTTACAATTTTATTTAGTAATTAAATATTAAAAAAGGGACAATTTAACCGAATTGAAAAAATCTGGACTCGAACTTAATTATTCTGGCTCTACGAATGCCCTATTTCCCACTGAAGCTTTGTATACTGTGACA
>JAXGGP010000027.1:5174509-5185387 GCA_035584415.1 Eueides aliphera
ATTAGTTAGTACTGATGATACGATGATATTGTCTTAAATATATATTTAATAAAACATTTAATTTTTATGCCATCACACCGTGACTACAAGTCTACTACATCATCACCGGAAGATTCACAAGCCTAACTAACCGGTTTAATATGAAAATTCGCAGAAGGTTTAACAGGATTTAAGGATCCATCTTATGGCGTAGCATCATCTTTTATCTTTACGAATGCTGACTAACACTTATAAAATGCGTTTCATCTTCTGATTTTTAGGATCCGTATCTCAAAAGGAAAAACGGAACCCTTTACGAGATCATCATCCTAACATAATATCAATCTTCTAAATTAACGCAATCAAAAAATGCAAGTATTTACGCTTTGCTTTTGCTGCAATGTGTATGAGAGTCGCCACATAATCAAAACCCATACGGTACTTTCCGTGGACATATACTTCCCATTGACTACAATATGTACTGAAATTGACACAATACGGAACCCTCTGTGGGCGAGTGTGACTTGACCTTTTTTTATTGACAATCCTGACTCAGATATAGGAAAACATAACAATTAAAACACAGTTTATCTTTTACAATTATTAATTATATTATTCACACGTAAGTTTATTTCTAAATATTCTACACAGTTACTAAATTGATATTAATAGATGGTTAATCGAGTTGGCGGGCTTAGGTTTTCCTGGCCCGGGTGTACGTGTTCTGGGGTGGACAAAATCAATAGTCCGTACCTACGAATAGCTACCACTACATTCACGAAATCTGCACACATTGCGATTCTTTATTTGGTTTATTTCCGATCTCTTTCGCCCAAAGTTATTGTCTATTGAGCAGGTGGCTGTTTCAATGAAATTTACCACTGCTCAGAAGAATATTGAGGGGCTGAAAGTAGTATTTTCAAACATTTTTTTACTACAAATAGAAAGCTTCGTTGATGTAGGGTGTTATTTATTATATATGTTGCATGATTTGATCGATTTATATAAATACTTCTTTGTATATATGACTAGATATGTGTTAATGCAAATTAGATTATCCTATATGATCATTGATCAATAAATAATTAATTCAATGTCAATATGATTTAAATTGTATATTTATTTTAATATAAAAAACATCCCATCAGAGAATATGAGTGGGTATAAAAGATAAGATTAGCTCCAGCTAAGGCTGAAGCATTAGAAGTCAACAGTAATAAATGTCTTGTATGCAGCCTAGTGCTTGGATAAGATAGATTATTGTCTTATTTAAATGGATAACTATCAATCATATTTCTGCTACAGTTAGGTCTAAAAAAATAGTGTCACATTGCGGATGGCAAGAAAATACCTTAATAATAAATTAGCATAGTAATGTTGGAGGCCGTTATATTAAGATTGAGTCCACTCTCATTAATGTAAACAACTGTTGAATGAGTATGACTGTAAAATTTGGGTTCAGTATACTTAATTTAAGCATTGTTGATCTAAAAATTTTGCATTTTTTTTTTCATTTATTGATTTTTGCGTTTTGACGCTGTCGCGTGCAAGTGAGTCGGAGCAAGCATGATGATTAGGTGCTTAATCTTTATAATGAGAGAACTTTGAATGATGACTATTAATTGTTTGACTGACTACTAAGTGTTTTTCTTCTTTTGCTTAATGCATGTTTATCTAAACATCAAGAAAAGTGTAAAATAATGCAACCCATCACAAAAAATATCGCTGTAAATGACATTAAACGTCAATGATTTATCTTAAAAATAAAACTATTAAATATTCCACTTGAACATAGAGTTAATGGTAATATGCCTACAGTCTACACTTTATTAATTTTACTTTTTGTCTTATTTTAGTAAATTTAGTCGGCCACATGAAAAAAATAATTTTATACACGAGATATAAGGAAAAATGTTTTGAGAAAAATTCCACGCTAGGAAAAAAATATGTTTGTAATATTTAAGTTAAAAAGATCTTATACAGATCTTTCCTTAGTTACAACATCGAATTTTCTTCCAAAATGATTATTTTACAAAGGACCTAATTAATATAAGGCAATGTTGATAGCGGAAGCAACAATCCGTTCAGACTCGTTCGCAAAGCAGTTTAAAATTGTGGCGCCTGCTCGAGTCACTGGCCTTAGTTGACCACGTCAAGTCATAAACATTCGAAAAAATAATTAAAATATTCACGTTATAAAGTACTATTAATTTCGTCCAGTATTTAATTGAAGATTGCCACATATTTACGACTAAATTGGAACTAATTGATTAGATTATACGCTTATACTTAAAAATGGAGGTTTCATTTTGATAACTTGACTAAAAATGTTTGTCAATTATCCATTAGGAATTTGTGAAAAAGGTGATTTGGACTATTGATATTGTGTAACTTAAAGCACATTAGCCGCTACTCAAATTAAGTTGATATCGAAATCCATATTTAGGACAAACGATGTACATTTTTATTTCAAAATTCTTTAATTATATATTTAAGTAAGCAATATTTAAACCATACAACTATAGGCATAGTTACATCCGCTGCATACAAGTTACTTTTTAAGCGATTACTTATTTAGATACAAAAAATGATTCATCTTATGAATGATTTAGCTATTTTCTTCAGAGCCAGATTGAACTGGTTACCTATGACACAATAGTCATAGCCAATTCTCACCCTCATCTATGTTATATTGTGTAATTTAGCCGGTGAATTCAGTAATTAAACGACATAACACAATAACAATGTCTGAACGTCTGCGTCAACTGTCGTGTACTGTCACTTACATTCGACCAATTAAATTTAGCTTAGCTAATTCTCCAACCACCGCTTGAGATAGATGGGCAGCTTTGACGATATTATAATAAATTATTTAATATATAACAATTGATAATATAAGCAACCAAATAAACAAAAACTCGAGATACAGCTTGTTGACTGGCGTGACTCAATGCCTCACTTTATCTTATTAGGAAAGGGGAAACGACAATAATAAGGTCATGCTTTCGAGTGGAGAACGAACTCATTATTACCATTGCATTTACAGGCTGACACTGTCACTAAGCTACATAGTATCCTGGGGAAAAACCGGAGTGTATTAACACGAGATATGTAGGTAGAGACCTACCCTGCTACACGTACACGCTACAGGTAGAGCTTGAAGCTAACAAATGAATGAAATAGACAATTTTGATATACCCTGAGATCTATATATTTGTATTAAACTAGTGTAATAAAGTCCAAAAGACGAGCAAAAAGTTAATATGTTTTAAGGTGAATAATGTATGTACTGGCCGTAATAGAAATTACAAATTTTTTTTGTAGTAGATCGATAATTAGTGAATTGTTTGGTATTTTATTGTTGTCTTTTACAAAATCATGTTGACACATAACTAGAAAATCCTTATTCATATAATTGATTTCTTGTAAGTGTTGATTATCCTTGTAGAGTTTAAACATTTTGTGATTTAAATTTTCATATTATGACTCAATTGTAAGAATGTATTAAACATAAGTCAAGAGGAACAATGAATATTCTTTTAGTATAACAAATACAATTTTTTTCAAATTCATTAACTTCTTGATGCCATTTGAGTAATATTTAACCATACACGTAATTGTGGACACTAATTCAGGGTTTAGTAACATTAGGCATAAAAATATATTTAGAGAATCCGTGTGCACGACTCTAAAAATTTTGTTTTCAACATATATATTTTAAATATTCGGCCAATATAGCTGTACATGTACTCCACGCTGTATATATATTCCACTTGTGATGTTTCGAATGACGTTTTGAGAACAGAAAGTAGAGTGTACTGTAAGTAGAAAAACTTCTGCCTATACACCAAAAAACTGAAAAAAAAATTATATGAATAGCATGATCTATCGAGTGTATCTGTTAGTTCGATATTATCCTTTACTGTTATGATAACAAACCTAGCTGGTAACTGGTAACTCCGCTATATGTATTACTATGAAATTTATTTAATACTTCTTGCCACCTTGTCTTATAGAGCCAGAAAGAGTATTATCATTCGTCACTTGCATAGGTCGTCTATGCAATTCAATATACGATTTACTGGTCATGCGAGTTATAAGGGATCCAGACGGCTGAGTTCGCATCAATTACTCTGGGATATCATAATATCACATCGTAAGAGCGCTAAATAAACTTTTTGCATATTTATTAAGATATCTTTTTGCAAATTATCAAAGGTTAATAGCAATAATAAAACCATAGCTATTGTTACAGATACTTTATATCTTTGATATTACTTAAGGTATCCCGAGCTTAAAGCTGCAAAACCTTTTCTAGAATACCTTATTATTACCTGAAATTTGGCATCAGTATGTATATATTCATCGCGGGTACACGGAAGCCGTGACAGGGGTGAGAAAGCTCGCCTTTACTAATTGGCTGTAACTGATAGATAAGAAATAAAATCAATTGGGAGGACACCGACTGCATCTTCAATTTATGTCGATGTGGATTCGCGATGCGTCGTGGTCCGGCGCCGGCCCCCGCCACCGGGCCTCATATTTATACGCTAAAGCGGGCAGTGCGCAGAGTTCAAACGCGCGTCGGGCGCTCGAAACAGTAGACGATAGAAGAATCGCAACGCGTGGGTAGACGAGGGCGAGTGCAGTGTGCAAGTGCGTGCGGGTCGTGTGTCGCTGAAAGCTCGAGCTGCGAAGCCTCCGTGGTCGGCGTCGCGCGGGCGCCCGTCTCGCGTAACGCGTTAGTGCCGGCCCGGCCGTGCCGTAGGCATCACGCTCTTTATATACTACAACATTTGTTTACTTCTACTTTACTCATACTTGGACAGTGACAATCACTGTAACGAACACTTGTATCCGACTTCGAACTGCCTACGGAACGAGTACGCAGGCTTTTTGCACAGAGAAGAGAGGTAAGTCTTATATGACCAAAAACTGTTCTTATGATTTTCTTGTAAAGTTAATTAATCGTTTTTACAAAAATTTAGTATTTTTTAATGAAAGGAAATAATAGTCTTTTACAGAGAAAGGTGAAGATCTGTTTCTGAGCATTAGCCAGCTTTAATATTTTTAAAAATTAAGATTATATCATATTTATAACACAATTTCAAATGTTTCTTTTCGCTTTATATATAATAAAATAAATTATTATTATGAGCGAAGTGTTTTTGTATATTGCTTATAAAATATGTCTGTTAGGCAAGAAAAAATTCCTGAGTACAAAATAGCTATATATTATTGCAATCATGTTATTTCAATTTAATAATTATAATATTTACAAATTTATGTCTTAGTAATAAAAAAAATATAATTTGTTTTTAATTGTATATATATATATATATTTAAATATATATATATAAAAATATATATATATAAATATATATAATTGTTGGATAAACAATCATTTTGATTCTGATCAATAATATATTATTACGATAAGAGTAAAATTAACCAGCAAATTTTCGCGTGATACCTAAAGACCGCGTGCCGAGAATGACCGTGGCAAATTCGATATTTCACAGTCACCATACAATCGTTTGAGATTGTATCTACTCAGTAATTATTCTTGTCATTAACAAATATAAGCTTTATTGTTGGCTTAAAGTCTACAGTGGCTGAAAGACTTATTTTATATAATTAATATTTTACTAAAATTATCGGTTTGATAAACGTTAATAATATTGAAAGGTAAATCGTTCAACGTTACAAAATTTAATTTAACACAACACCACACAACAATAATATATAATTTTATCATTCTAGCAAAGTAGTTTTCTTATTTTGCTAATTATTGTTACAAGGACTACCGGCATATTCGGGAAACTTCCACGATTTTCATAACGTTTTGAAAATGTACCAATAAGATTTTATTCATACTAATTTAATATTTAATAAAACATTTTTAAGGCAAAAAATATATAAATAATTTAATAGTACTTTATCCTTTACATCAAAAAATTGTAATTTATTAATTTCGTAGTTTTTAAATATACATTTCCGTTATAGAAGTGATACGTCATTACTATGTAGTACAATATGGAAATTGTCTTAAGAACTTTATTGGAAAAGCTTAGCTCTCGTTATTTCTTTAGGTAAAAGCCTTTATATGAATTAAGACATTACAAAAATAATTATATAACATTAAAAACAAACTTAATGTAAAAGTTGCTTTGGACAGCATGCGAAACGACGCTTGCCTCGCTTCAATGCGCAAAGCTCGGAGTTCAAGTGCGGGGTGAAGGTTCCATTGTTGCCCTTCGTCGTACCAGCCCTTACCCCTGAGATGAGTTTAGGGTGCAGTTTCACTTATTCATATATTCATATGTTTTTGAAATATTTATAATATTTAAAATGACACTTGGCAATAATATATTTGTACTAAAAATAATAAGCTAGAACTTCTTCAATTAAATTATTTTTTTTTCAAATAGATTATAAAATTTTCTATAGTTTTGGTAATTATAATTTCGGGTCATTCATCTCATTTAAATAATACTTCTTAATCATTCGTTATTATAATTTTATTATATTAGGTAGTTCTTTAATATTGGAAGTAACTACCAGGACTTCCAAAGGTACTAACTAGTCATTTTACGTATATTGTAGCTACTTAAATTTTTTTGATTGACAAGGTTAAAAACTTCATATTTCTTTGTTTTACCTAAGTGTTTAGTTTTTAGACTACGGAATTACGCTTAGTTGACAAAAGCTAAGTGGCCGAATGACGCTATTTTCTTAACGGCCCTGATGTTTTACAAGTGTTTTTATGTAATCACAAAAACACAAGGCCAAGAGCATCGACTCTTATTATTTACAGGTAATATCGTTTCTGCAGTGCCTAATATTTATTGCCTATTACTTTGATCGTAATTGATTTGTTTCGCCAGATAAAACTATAATTGTTTGTCGTCTTGTTCAGGAATCTAGGTTTAAAATTTTATGTGAAAATAAATTAAGAAATAGCAAAATAGCTTGGAATTTATTGAATTGATGCACATTTATGTCTATTAACCTGTCAATATGCGCGCGCTGTATCTCCGCGTGACAGAATGCGCTCGCGGCGCGTCTCCGGCCAAGTGTCGTCATGGCTTCTTAAGAAAACGATAGGGAACTTTAATCTGCGATTCTTAGCGTAACGGATATATACAATTTTTTATTATAATTTTTTTGTATTAAAATTTATGCTGTTTAAAATATAAAAATATTTTGCACAAGCATTATTTAATTATCAAATTACTTTATTCTTGAAAAGACAAAAGGAGTTTTATTGTTTCAAAGAATTCTTATAATGTTTTGTTTTCAAAGATGACATTTCTGTAGGAAATGCACGGAAACGACACATTTAAATCAAACATTATATTTATTTTCCGCCTATTACTTTAAAGATACATAACAAGATACACAAAAAGATACACAACAAGTACTTATTCGAGATAGTCACTGTACAAAGCGACAAGGAGCTTAACCGTTACGGTGCCACAAAAATGTTGCAAAAAACCCATAAACCGTTTCTGTTTCACTTGTATATCGTAATTTTGAAACGTGACTTTGATTTCATGGTTTCAAAGAAACTTATCAACGATGGTCAGTATTCGCCTTCATTTATGTAAATATACAAATAACCTCTCATTATAAGAGTCTAAATTTCAACGTTCCAATTAAATAATTAAAATATATATATTATTACAATTACCTAAACATTTCCTACTTAGTATTTGAGTCATTTATATATTTATGTTTTTATTAATTTAATAAGATAAGTGCATATTTTTATGAACACATATTACATGTAATTTAATATTAAAAGCATCGTTAAAGAAGTGTTTCCGTTCTTGGACTTGGGCTGTTGGAAGGCAATAAAGGTAATTCTAGCAACGTGTGCGTAAGAAACCTCGGAACGGATCACCACATGAATATCAATATCGAATATAGCCAAGTCGCAATGCTGGCCACAATGACCGATAAAAGAGAAACACACAAATATGGCCCTACTTGAAGTCTGTTTAAAATTTACATTCACTACACTCTTCAACGCGCCGGTGGAATGTAGGTTATGATGTTATTTAGCCCAAATTTTTTGCTGGTCTAAGTTTTTTATTACAATATTATCTCCTTTCCTGTCAATCACATTTTTATACTGTGTGAAAGTACTGACGTCACTGTGCCAAATATCGCATTGTTAATTTGTTATAGCCCCCGGCTATTGAAAGATCTTTAGTAAATACACGCGCGAACGGTTTTACAACAAAGATATTTAATTTAAGTACTACCTCCTAATTATTAATTCATTTTATTAAAATACGAATATATTTTATACAATAAAACGTCAACACTGAATTAATTTTAAGAGTTAATGAAAAAGTTATGTATGATGGGAAAATGAGTTTTTGAAAGTATAAGGACGGATTCAAGTTCAAATTTTTAATTGTCTGTCGGTTTGTCTGATAACGACAATACAGGGATTCAAAATACTAGCAAATGTTTGCGTGAATTAGCATTTTAAATTTAATAATTTTGAATAAGTAACTAATAATACTACTTCTGAAATGAAAATGGAATAAGAAGTTAGGAAAAAGTATGAAAAATTAAACGTAGCGAGATTTAAATACGCGCAATCCACGGATTCTAGAAATTAAAAAGCGCGTGAGTTCAAGTAAATGTATTTCTTTCCTTAGTGTAGATTCACTTTTAAAAATAATCAATAAGAATCGCGATTTAACATTATAGTTCTTATAAAAACTTTGAATTTTTTTTAAAAAGTATTTGAATCAAATTAAGCAAAGTATGATGAGAGAAGGTAAATGATGAAGGTGATGAGATGATGAGACTTCTAGCTAAAAAGCTCGCAAAGCGCAAGCTTATGTCACAAAGCTATACTTAAAATTTATAGATACAGCTATAATTTATTATGAGCACGTAAATATTCATACAGATACTACAGATGAAATTACATTGCTATAGTGTTTCTGGTTGGATCCGACACATAATTCACTCCTTAACTAAAGAGCTCTCGAGCCCAGACTCATGGCACCCACACTCTAAGTAACTAAACAAATAGATATGTCCACTTTACCATTTACCAAGTGAAAATTCTCACGTAATGTTTGCGTAGGTCTTTTACCAATTAGTATTTGTACCAATATATACGCCTTTGTGTTGGTGCAGTGTGTCTGTTGCACTCACTTCAAACTTTGTCTAGGGCCGCACTTGCCGAGTCGAAAGCGAGGCGTGAGAGAATAAGGAGACTACTTAGCGCTGAACATGCACTGTTTGTATAAAAACAAAAACGTTGTAAATCACGAATGTTATATTTTGTATCATTTTTAAAACAATCGTTAGAAAAGGCGTTAAAATAGAACCGAAGTTAAAGCTGTAAATACAATAAATTATCATTTTATCATTTCAAAATGTGAAGCAACAATATATAGTAATGATATTAACGCTAAAATTATAAAAATTAGGTCATTTTTTAGGAAAATTAATTTATATTTTTTTGTTAAATATTCATTATCTAATTACTGTACATTTATGGCAATATGTAATGACATGTTTTCTTTGTTGAAACGTCATTAAATTTGTAATTAGAATGTTCTTAATTAGTATATTAACATTTGTTATGTTTCTCCCACGTTTGTGTAAGATAAAGAAATTATAAGAGAACGATTAATTTGAATATAAAATATCCAAGTTGTTTTATCGTGCGGAACGTAAGGTGTCATTGTCCTGTGACTGAAAAAGCATGAACCTCCGTTACCACAGCACCTCAGCACTGGCGCGGCACCTCGCTGTTCAGCGAAGTAAAACTAAGAAAAATATAATTCTAGACTACAAAATTTAGTCACTTATCAAACTAACAGTGTTTAGTAAACATGATATCAGTAGGAATACGCAAATATTTGCAAGTAAATGGAGAAAATGTGGCTTAGTTAATATTTGCGTGACTCGAAGCGAGATAAAATTGAATCCATTAGGATACTTGGCTTCTACGGCATCCTTAATAGCAATCTGGCTCTAGCAGCCTGAGGCTTTATTACATCAATCCAGCCAAGCTGATCGTTAGTTGGATATACTAATTTATGGTACTTCCGTATTCGAGCTGCTTCACTGTATTGCTTTTACATCGTGTTAGCATCTTTACCTTGAAAGAATTTATAAGAGTTTTTACGCTTGTTTTTCTCACAAGTAATAATAATAATTATAAGCATATTGTTCGTTTAGTGTTTTGATGATGGATCTAATCACGATTCTTGAGAGTTAAAAAAACACCGATTATGGTATTTTAATATATAAACACATATATGTATATATAGGCATGACGTAACTTTTGATGTTTCCTTAATTTAAATGCCTTTTCAGTAGTACTGTTTCACGGTCATCTGTTATTTATATCAGGTTTTTTCAACAAGTTACAAATTAAATGTTTGAATATATATTGAATGCAGTATAATAAATATAATAAAGTCCTTTCTTTGGTTTAATAAAACACTATTACTTTATCAATGAAAACCATTATTTGAATTAAATATTGGATTTCTAATAAAGCTTAAAACGCAGGGAAGAATTAGTTATTCAAGTATGTGATATGCTATATCATGAAGGTTTTATTTTAACCGGACAAAATATATTATTTATTACATTCTAATTACTTGGAAAGATCTGATCATATAAGATTATAGATCATTTAAAAAGAAAATTTTAAGATTATATAAAATTATTGACAAACATATAAGTGAGATATGGGATTAATATAATTAGTTAAATATCACTGCTAATTTATCTCAAAAACTAGGTTATGTATCGTAAAATTGTTTCCTAAATCGTGTGTGCGTGTACCTCAGTAAACCGAAGTTGGGAAAATTTATTTAATTATGGAATTCTTGTAACGGTACAAAACTACTT
>JAXGGP010000027.1:5195907-5206615 GCA_035584415.1 Eueides aliphera
TTATATAGATTAACTTTATTAAAAGATCTAATTAAATATTATTACAAAAATCAAATATAATTTTCAGGTCGCACGGAAGGATGCTATTATAACTTTCAGCATTATGGTGAAGGTGACCGAATAATGACCAACGAACCCTGTCTTAACTGCACTTGCCACAACCGGATGCTTATGTGCTATTTAAGAGTATGTCCATTCACTAAGGCAATTGGTCAAGATTGTACAGTGGAAAAAAGAGCAGACCAGTGCTGTCCAATAGTGACCTGCCCTGATGGTAAATATATATTTTACATTCGGTATCATACTGATTATTTATTAATTGATTTTCATAAATTTATTCAACTAGTTTTACCTACTTATCCTCGCTATTATTTTTAATTTTATAAATTTGATAACTTTTTACAAAGTCATATTTGAATAGTTCCAGTTGACCTGCTCACATCCACATCGACTTCGTCACCTGCTGAATATGGAGCAACTGGACTTGGCAAACCGGATAAATATGGTTGCAGCATAAATGGAAAATATTTTTCCGAGGGCTCTAAAGTACCACCGACACCTAATAAGCCTTGTGAACATTGTTACTGTATTCGTAATATGACAACCTGTGTGATGCAAGAATGTACATTACACGTTGATGGCTGTACTCCCATTTATCATAAAGATGTCTGTTGCCCCGTTCGATATTCGTGTGGTAAGGGACATACAATAAATATGATTTTATTTTATTATGATACATAGTTTTTAACATATTGTTCTCATTTCTCTTTTTGCCCTCAGATCATCCAGAAGATGAAATTCCTCTTCTGGACGACATGACAACTACTGTTCGACCAACTCCAGGATTTCTTTTAACGACAACAACTACTATGTTACCAGTTACACAAACCTCTCAAGATTGTGTTCACGAGGATCAAGTGTTTCCAGATGGTGCACATATAAAAACTGAAAAAGCTTGTGAACACTGCTATTGCATGAAAGGTGATATTGTTTGTGTGGTTCAAGGATGCGGAACGCCTATGGAAAATGAAGGCAAAAACTGTAAGGCACTGCCTCTTCGATCTGGTCAATGTTGTCCAGACACTTATATTTGTGAAAGCGATGAACATAGTGAAGATCTTACAACAGAGATAGCTGATATAAGTACAATGCCACCGAGAAGAGTGGGTATTGAAGGAAGTGGATATCGTAACGAACCGGACGAACCGTTTAAGGATATAGGGACCTTGGGAGCTAACGAAGAGGGTAGTGGAGACGAATATATTGCTACCACTCCTATAAATATCGAAGTTACTTCCATTGATGAACAAACTTTCGGGAATGATAAGATATTAACTACAACTACACGTCAAGATATACTTACCAGTCAAGCCGCAGAAAGAGAAAAGGAAGATGTACTTTCTGATAAGATTAGTTCCGAAATTCCTGAGCAAAATATATTATCATATACAACAGAAGCAATTTCAGAATTCGCAGTGACATCAGAGGACATGAAAACAACCATTTCTGATACGAATCAATCAGTTGACGAATTTGTATCTAAAACAGAAGAATTATTTACTACTGAATCAATTTCTAGAAAAGAGGACAATAATGTTGATCCTAATGTTTTGTTACATGAAGAAGAAAATAAAGTTACAACAACATCCTCTGATGAACTAATAAAGGAATCTCCTTACAAAGAACCTGAAAATACTAATGATAACGAATTCATATTGGAATCTTTCGATAAAAAAGCTACAACAGAATCAATAAAACTTATTTCAGAAAACATAGATACAACAAAGAATAGAGATGACATGTATGATTCACAGACGGAAAATATGTACACAGACAAAATGACTGAAAACAAAATATTATCAGAGATTACAACTGACATAGAAGCACCTACTACTTCATCGTATATAACACAAGAAAATATTAATTTATCTGAAATGCAAACAACATCCGTTGATTTAGCTTATAACGAAATAGATGAAAATAGTGAAGATAACATTAAGCCAGCGAGAATTCCTGGTGAAGGAGATTGTCTACTAGATGGTATTACCTACACTAACAATACAAACGTACCTAGATCTAATAATTGTCATACAAGTTGCAAATGTATAAGCAGTATCATTAAATGTGATCCTATAATTTGTAGCCCACCTCCGGAGTATATAGAAAATATGAATGACTGTCAACCATTATATGATTCTCCTGATTCTTGCTGTCCTACATATGTTTGCAGTGCTAAAGAAACTATACCACCACAATCGCATAGCCAGATGTCTGGAACAGAAAGTCCCAAGCCTATTGAAACTGTTGAATGTGACGATAATAGTAACTGTCAATTAGGGAACGTTGAAAAACGTCCTTCAGTTCCAGAAAAACCATGTTTATCGGATGATTGTATAGACAAACCTAAAAAACCCGAAGACTCTGCTTGTGAATCTAAAGAATGTGGAGAAAGTGCAGTTACTGTGCCACCGAAACTTCAAGATTGTTCCGAAGGTAAATGTCAAGTTTTACCTGTTGTTGCTTGTGAAGGAGAAAACTGTAATACTGATTCAAGTGAGAAACCTATCAGTATTGACTACAACACTGAAAAAGACTCAAATATTTGTAGTGATAAAGAAGGATGTCCAGTGGCCGAAGATAAGTTACAGGAAGAGTGTAGTAATGAAACTTGTCGAAGAAAAGATGAACCTAAATTAGAAAACAAATTACCTTCTGACTGTTTAGGTATGGAATGTAAAGCAATTAACGAAGTAGCATTTACTCCTAAAAGTGACGAAGATCACTCGACGAATGTGGTCACAGAAGAGTCTATTTTTGATATGGAAACTGCAACAAATGCAGCAACTGTAAATGATGAAAACAATCAACCTTCACAAGATGCTATTAAAAAAACAGAAATAATTGATATCCCAGTATCTGTAACAGAATCAGAAAAAGTTACTGATCAGCTAATCGATGTAGTAAATGAATATGAATACACCAGGCTCCCTATATCACAAACTATATCTGATAAGACTGAAACAGAAGACGTAAAATTAATAGAGGAGCAACATACTATTGGTACACTAGAAGAATCTCAGAAAACAGATGTGGATGACGTGACAGAAAAAATGAATATAAGCGAAAAAGACAAAATAGCTGCTGAAAATGAACCAATTTATACAGAATCTTCACAGCCAGGAGATTTAACATCTGAGGACATAACTGAAAAGATTCATTTAGTTACAACAGAAAGTATAAATGATAATAATGATATTGATAAAACTAATGATGAAGAAATTAATATTGTGTCATCTACTTTAGGACATCAAGAAGTTACAAAGTTGCCTGAATTCACACAATCACCTACATTAGATCATAAGCACACCGATAGTTCTAAAACTGATTTATCTGAAGAAGGAGAAGAAGAGTTATCAAAATCTACAACAATATCTTCAGAAGAAATTAACAAAATAAAAGAAACTTATGATAGCATAGCATTTACAACAGATTTACCTAAATCAGAATCTATCGATGAATCGCATTATGAGACACCAGTAACAAGTATAGGAAAAGATACTTTTGAAGTATTGCATACGACGGAAGTATTCGAAGAAACATATACTGATAGAAATACGCCCGAACGTGTTAGTATCATAACGAACTTAGAAACAACTGAATCTGTTGGCTTGCAAGATGAAATCACAACACAAACTAATTACGAAAGCCCACATGAACCTGTAATCTCTGGTATACCTGATAAATTAGACATTGAACAACACGTTGTTACCGACGAACCAGAAACAATGACAGACAAATTAGACAATGATCTACAATTTATAACTGATGAACCAGAAGTTACAAGCACTAAAGACATTGCTCAAGTTAGCGTGGTTGATATCTCAGAATATGATAAGATCTCAAATGGTGAATCTCAATCACCACATTTGCCTAAAGATGAAATTACAACGAAGTCTTATTATGATACAACTGAAGAAAATACACAATATAATGAACTTTTGGAACATTCAACTCCTCAAGACTCTGAAAGTATACACCCAGATGTAGAGGATAAAAATAAAGACGATAAATCTTCGTACGGCGTAGATTACACAATGCCTACAAAGACAGAAGAAGGCCCACAAGTCACAGAAAGCATTGATTCTCATATTGTTAATCCGATGACTGGAGACGAGTTTATAAAAGTACCAGATATACTTATTGAAAAATCAGATATAACTTCTGTGGCACCAGAAGTCACTCTATTAGACGATTCTGACATGTCTGAAAAACAAGGTCCTAATGTGCAAATATTGGTAGGAGATAATCTTGAAACAAAGGAAACTTCAATAACAGACAAGCCTAAGGATTCGTCAATGTCAACAGAAAATATTATAAATAGTCAGGGATCGACACAAGATAAGACGTATGATGTTGAAACAAAAGATTCAGAAAAAGAATGGAATGCTCCAAGCACAGAAACTGTAGATCTATGGACAATTAAAGATAATAAAGAACATACCAACGATATTGAAGTTCTAGCCACAGAGTCTGCTCCAAAGTATACGTTGAATCATGAACAAGACTTCCAAATTTCTACAAATAAAAATATATTAGAGGAAGAAGATGATAAACAATCAAATATTAAAGATCGAATTACCACATTACAAGATAATTTAATTATCCAAGAATCATCTACAAAACCTCAAGATGAGAATATTCAAATTGAGATTCAGACTATAATTCCAGATATTTCTGATAACAAACCAAAAGACCAATTAAGTGAAATTCCAGAAAACACGTTGACAACTGAACAATTTGACATAACTCAAGAAATTCTAAAGGAAGATGAAATATTAAGTAAAAAAGACCAAACTACTAGCAAATATTCAACTGAAAGCCCAGAAATTAACACAGTTGCTATAAAAGACAAAGAAATATATATAGATACTACAACTAAGGGTGTTATGGATGATGAAGAATATAAACTAACAGAGGTTCAAGACTTATTTGAAAAATCTACATGGCGTCCACATGACGAAAAGGATATCGTGGACGAAATTGAATCATCTACTTCGTTTGATACTATAGACGAAATGAATATTAAAAAGGAAATTGAATCATCAACTTCATTAATTAATTTAGAACCCTCAGAGGAAGTAGAAAAGTCTACAGTTAATGTAAATATGGTTACAGAAAAACTAGATAATGAGGATACAAACAAGCTACAGACACTCAGTGACGAAAAAATTGCTGAGGTGACCACAGAAAAACCTCTAACGGAAGAACTTTATCCATTACATTCTACATTTGAACCTACTAGTATAGAGGTTAACACTGAACAGATTGCTTTGCAAGCCGCAGTAGAACCAAAAGAAAAAGACATTGAAAAGATCGATGAAGAAAGTTCTGGAACTCCGGAAATTACCGAAAAAGACGCAATAACAACAACAGATATTATTTTAACTATTGAAGATAAAGAGCCAAAATTACCTGAGCATCCCCTTAATACTGATCATACAGTTTTACCGGAAGTAAGTGATAAATTAGACGATAATAGAAATAAATTGCCGGAGTATGATGAATCTACGGAATTTGTAATATCATCAACAATATTAACACCAGGAAAAGATAACGTTGTTACAGAAATACCCCATGCCTTTGGATCAGACATTATTAATACTGAAAGCTTTAATGAAATTGAAACAACAACTAAAATTGACGAAATACCAGTATCATACTCTGATGTATCAGTTACCACAGACTCTCAAGATCAAAGTCCAGAAGTACTTCATCATAAAATCTCTGAAGTGCAGAAAGAAACAAGTCATGATGGTAGTCTCACGTCACTAAATCCTGAAACTGTACCCTCTGATCATTCAACCTTATCACCTTTACAACAAGAAGATGTCGAAGAAGAAAATAAAGAAACACAGTCCATAGAAGAACACGGTGATAAATCGGAAAATATAGCACCTACTGATGTTGTTCCTATTTCTCAACAAAGTGAATCATTTACTGAAAATATATTTGCTTCAACTTCTTCTGAAAAAGAAGATGAAACATTATATGAAGAAGAAAAGAAACCTGTGACCGAATCCATTCCCGATAAAACTCCTGAACTTCCATCAGAACACCATATTCCTGTATTTGTACAAGATACTGAATCAACTATTCTAGAAGTAAGTACAGATTCAGCTGATATTATTGATATTAAAAAAGACCACGAATCTGAGGTCACTGAATTTACACCGATTAAACCTCAAAAACAATATACTGATGAAACAGTTGCAACTGACGTGGTGACAGAAATATATGAAAAAGAAAAAATTGAAACAGGTATTACTACAGAAATTTCAAAGATACCTGAGGAAATTGTGCCAGTCAGTACTATGATGCCAGATAAATCAATTAATATTGCAGACTTAAAAGAATCTGAAATTTTTGACCCAGAACGTATATCTACTGAAATTTATGTATCAGGAGAAAAGATAGAATCATCAACTATTTCAGCATTCGAAATAATACCAGAAGAAAAAGAAACACTCAAGCCTCACTCTGATGTAAAAATCACTGACGAAACGTACGATTCGGTAACAGAAAATAAAGCAAGTGCTTCCTTAGATGTAGATACTGAATTACCGGATAAAATGGTAACAGATGTAACTGACGATTCAACACCATCTGTTCAGAAAGAAGTTACAACAAGTGCAGATGTTATCAAAGACTATTCTGAAAACGACATTAAAAAAGGACCGGAGCTAATTTCTAGCGATATAGAGAAAGAAATACAATTGAGCAGTAAACTACCACAAAGCGTCGATGTAACTTCTCCTGTGCCAGTTACTGAAGATTTACAATCTGAAAAGGATAACACCTTATCTTCTTCAAAATTAAGTATACCAACAGAATCTATATTAACGGAAAAGGAAGAAGATGAGGCAACAACTAAGGGTGTGGAAGTAGATGTATCAAATATGGACATCAATATTCCAATATCCACCGATAAATATAAAAATGACAACGAAGTAACACACCATGAATATACATATAGTGAAACGACACCTTTCTCTGTCGAATTAGAAGAACATACACATTATCTTGACCACGTTTCTTCTACAGGTCTTCCAAAATTAGAAATATCTACAGAATATAAGCCACATGAACCAGAACGCGGTGATGTGGAAGAGACTGACGAACCAATCAAATCTACTGAAAAAGCACCGCTTGATTTTGAACACAAAGAAAAACCAGAAACTTCTATCAAAGATATTTCAGAAGAAAATATCGAAAGTACGGTAATTCCTATCAAACTTGATAATGAAATTACATTAAGCACAGATCAGCAACCGTCAATACCTACGGAGGAGCCAACACATCATATTCCAATTACACAAACAGAAGAATTAATACTACCTACCTCTCAGCAAACTACAAACGAGCAGGAATCAAATACAACTGAACAACCTTTATCAATCTCAACAAGTTCGGTAATTTCAACCGAAAGAGATGTTATAATTAGCTCAGAAAGTCCTCTTAAGCATGAACAACCACAATCCATCGTGGATTCAGACATATCAGAACAATTACCGCAACACACAACTTCTAGTAAATTTGAGGAAAGCGCGCAGACGGATTCTCCTATTGACAAAGTTCATGATGAAAAATTGAGTAGTGTCAGTCCGTCATCTCCGATACCAGAACTCTCTAAGCCGATATTTAATGAAGAACCTGTAGAAGATGTTCCTTCTCCTGATTTCCCACCAAGTGGATCCGGAGGCTATGGTCAAGAACCTGATTATGTTGAAGAAGATCAGGCATTTGGACCAGGAACGTGCCGCTATGGAGGCAAGGTATATGTATCAGCGCAACAAATACCAAGAGATGATCCTTGCGATTTCTGTTTCTGTTTTAGAAGTGACATTATTTGTTTACAACAAAGTTGCCCGCCGCCAATTCATGGCTGTCACGAAGAACCAATCCAAGGTTTCTGTTGCCCCCGCTATGAATGCCCTGTATCCATGGCAACTACTCTTAATATGACCACTACTACCACGACAACAACAACAACATTACCTCCACATTTCCTCCCTCACGCTTATAAGGGTGCAGCCCAACGAAGGGGATGTCAAATAAAAGGTCACACCTATAAAGTTGGAGAGATTGTTCGGGCGTCTTCAGGGCCATGTCTGCATTGCACGTAAGTACTGCTTTATTATAATGTCAGCGTATATTGACAATTTTGTTGACATGCGCCTATAACGCCTAAATTTAGAGTAAGATAGAATAGGATTAAGATTTGGAAGAAAAAATAAAGATGACACTTCGGTCCATGTTCCTATTACATTTAATAAATATGTTAATAATTAAATAGAATTAAACCGTATGTAAATACTCAGCTTCACGTTGTATCCCGCACATGGATAAGGATAGGCAAAGGGAACTTGGGAACCTAGTGTTAAGACACTCTGTTCCACTTCCGTTCCTCATTTTCCACCGAATTTCAGGCATTGCGCGTTGAGTGGCGCAAGTCAACGCCTTGTTTTACCTTTTTACCAGAACGAAGAAATGAAAATATAAAATATTTAAATTGAAAATATTAAATATTTCATTTCTCGAGCGATGATCGAACCCACAACCTGTGGGTTATAGTCTCACGCTTGTGCCGCTGCGCTACGACAAACCTCACCGAATGTAAATAACCTCACAATTTTGTATGTATAGTACAAACTAAGCACCTACATAATAGATATGATGCATTCGCGTGTAATAGTGTGCTTTGTTTTGTAATTAAAACTCCTTAAACAAAGTGGCTACTCGCATCTCTCACACTAACACGTAATTTTAACAACATACTGATGATAGAAAATTAAGCATTGATTTACGCTACTAAATTCTAAACTTCATATTATGAAGTTTGGAATTTAGTAGTGTAAATCAATTCATAATATAAAGTTTAGAATTTAATAGTGTATTAGAATTTTTTATGTTAAACATAAGAAATTCTCATATATTATAGAAATTGTAATATTTGCACATGTAAATATATAACAAACTATTTATCAATTTACTTATTATATATTAGATAAATTGATAAATAGGTTATATTTTCAGCATTTATACATTATATTAGCTGCAATCTTGATAATATAATTAACAATAAATTTTTGCAGATGTGGCGGTGATGGTCAAATGAAATGTGATCCTAAAGCCTGTACTCCGGAACCTATGCTGAGACAAATGATCGCAGCTGCAGTTTCTGCGAAAAGACGAAGATGAAATACCCTAGAGGTGTCCTTGACAGCATGAAGTACATCATCACGAACGTTAACTTCTAAGTGATAACCAATTTCATGTATTTTCTATGCACAAGAATAATGCTCAAATTTCGCGATGATTTAGTTTAAGATTTCGTGTCATATATAGTAATCGCTATTATTATTCATTTTAATTTTCATATCGTCGTGGCACGTGCAAGAAATATTTTACAATAATAATCTTCATCCATGACTGTGATTAAAACGTTATAAGTATTTCATAGTTTGCGGATTTTCATGTTCATTTTGAATATCAAATTTATATTTATTATAATTATTTTGAAAAAATCAGTGCCAAACGGTAGTGGTAAGCTATAATGACTATTGATATGTCCTTATGATAAAAATGTTCTAAATTTTAAATTTTTATAAAGATATCTGACCTTAGAAAGTTGCGGCATCTCTAAAAATGTCTACTATAATGTAGATATACGAACTGTATACTCCAATCTTCTCAGGTCAGGTTAGATCGCCGAAATCTTGACCATTTTACATTATAAAATAAACAAAAAAATTTACCCATATAAGTTTAGTCAATTCTTTAAGTTTACATGACTTTATGTACGAGTATGAGTTTTAAAATGGTGTAAACTTAAAGACGTTTAAGAATTTCAGATGTTGTAAATGCCTTACTTAATTTGTAATAATTTATATATTTTAGATGTATAGTACTTAAGCCATGTTTTAAGACCAGTGACTACTTATTATAATTTAGGAGTAAACCAAGGCCCTTTCTATGAATTTGAAAAATATCAGTCGATGCGTCAAATTATGACTAAGCCTTGGCCGACATTTTTCCTTCCTTTCACATTTTACGGAAAACGACAAATATGTATTGAACTTGTTTTCTTTAATTTGTGAGAGTATAAAACTAGCACTTCTTTAGTAATAGTGGCCGGACGTAAAATTGTTTTGGAAAGAAATTTACAATGTAGCTAATTATAAAGCATATTGTAGAGTCTTTTGTAACTTTTGATACATAAAGTGCTGGTTGATTAATAATAATTAAAACCCAGATCAAGGTTGGTACGAAAGTTTCGAGACTATTGTAATTGTTATTATAATTATTGATAAAATTAATATACAATTACATTAATTCGTACCGCCCTTTTTCTGTATAATGAGGTTGTAGTTATAGCTCCTTATTTATTTAAAGTTAATAGCAATAGTGATACATATTTGAATAAACTGGTGATAAATGTATTGTTTCTAAAGTTGTCCATGGTTTATAATAGTTCAGTATAAAATGTAATGTCAATTATATATTTCTTCTTTGACTCTATATGATTTATGAATCACAAATAGCTAGGATCTAGCTGCTTGTACAACATGTGCAAACATTTTTTAAATAAAATACATCAAATTACTCAGTGTGTTTATTATTCACGCAAAAAGTATTAAACATTTGATTA
>JAXGGP010000027.1:5453689-5464133 GCA_035584415.1 Eueides aliphera
GTACCTCTTGAAGCACCTACTTTTATATTTCGTATGTTGTCTGTCAACCTATTATTAAAAAAGTTACGGAAAAGCATGAAATAGAAGTAATAAAAAAGCTAAAAAGTAATAAAAAAGCTTAATAATCTATTATACATATTATTTCAGCACCTGTCTTAAATCCATGTGAACCTACCCCCTGTGGACCTAATAGCCAATGTCGGCAAGTAAATATGCAAGCAGTCTGCTCATGCCTACCTAATTATGTAGGATCGCCCCCATCTTGTCGGCCACAATGTGTCGTGAATAGTGAATGTGATAGTTCGAAAGCTTGTATAAATCAAAAATGTGACGATCCTTGTCCCAATACCTGTGGCCTTCGAGCTCATTGCTTAGTCAAAAACCACAATCCCATTTGCACGTGCCCTATTGGAATGACAGGAGATCCATTTACGCAATGTTATAGTAAGTACTATTTTTTGTTATTTTAAAAATGTTTTTATATACATAAATAATATATAGTATAATATCAATACAAATGTTATAATAACATAAAAAAATTACTAGTAGATGTGTTACACAAAAATAAAAATAAAAAATATGTTTAAATTATTATACACTCGCATCATGCAGATAATTTTTATTTTAACCATTCTGTTGTATTTCCATAAACATATATAAAGGCGTATTTAACTTTTTTTTATTTAAATGCCTGCTATATATTTTATATAAATAAAAAATTCTATATATTTTAGCAATTCCTACAACTACTGAGCGCCCACAATCTTGTACCCCATCGCCTTGTGGACCACATTCTAACTGTCAATTATTAGTAAGTGGACCGGCTTGCTCTTGCTTACCGGGTTATATAGGATCACCGCCATCATGTCGACCTGAGTGTACCATAAATTCCGAATGTCCAGCATCATTAGCTTGTGTCATGCAAAAATGTGAAGATCCCTGTCCTGGATCCTGCGGAGTAGAAGCCAATTGTCATGTTTTAAACCATGTCGCAGTATGTGTTTGTAATGAAGGCTTTACGGGTGATCCCTTTTCTAGGTGTTCGCTGATTCCAGAAGGTAATCTTAACTATTTTAGTTGCGTACACTAAATAATTTTATCATAGATATGCTTTATAAAAATAATTATATTTGGAAATACAATAAATATAGCCTATTAATTTAAACATTTGTTTTACAGTTCCTACGACACCGTTACCATTAGATCCGTGTAATCCATCACCTTGTGGACCAAACGCAAAATGTGAAAATGGTTTCTGTACTTGTCTTCCTAATTACACAGGCAATCCTTATGAATCTTGTAGGCCTGAATGTACGGGAAGTCAAGAATGTCCTAGAGATAAGGCCTGTTTTAGAAATAAATGCCGCGACCCATGTCCTGGAGTTTGTGGCCAGAATGCTAAATGTGATGTCATCAATCATATACCAAGCTGTTCATGTATAGCTGATCATACTGGTAACCCATTTGCACATTGTCTGCCGATGGAAAGGGAAAAATCACCTCCAAAAGATCCTTGTCATCCATCACCATGTGGACCAAATAGTGTGTGTAGAACAACAGACAATACTGCAGTTTGCGCGTGCATTAAAGAATATAAAGGATCTCCTCCTGCATGTAGACCAGAATGTATTGTGAGCTCTGAATGTCCCGCAGCTAAGGCTTGTGTCAATCAAAAATGTATTAATCCCTGTACAAATGCATGTGGCTTATCCGCTCGCTGTGAAGTTATAAATCATAGTCCCATCTGTAGTTGTAATACAGGACAAACCGGAGACCCTTTTAAGAGCTGTTATGATATTGTAGCAATAGTACCTGAAACAATTGATGTCTGTCTTCCTTCTCCATGTGGTCCCAATGCTTTATGCGTAGAAAGGAACGGAAAAGCTAATTGTCGATGTGGTGACGACTATGTTGGTCAGCCACCTAACTGTAGACCAGAATGTGTCATTAACCCTGATTGTCTTTCTAATCAAGCTTGTGTTAAAAATAAATGTATAGATCCATGTCCTGGATCATGTGGCATAAACGCAGATTGCATTATAGTAAGCCATACAGTATCTTGCATTTGTAGAGAAAAGTATACAGGCAATCCGTTTTTACAATGTGTGCCTTTAGAAGGTATATGTCATTATTTTCTTTTAGATATTTCTAAAAATGTTATATTATAAGCATCTTCAAATATAATTCGTTTCTCTTCTATTACAGAAAATATAATAAAACCATGTGACCCATCTCCCTGCGGCGCTAACGCTGTATGTAGTCAGAAAGATGGCGCTGGAGCATGTTCTTGTCTAGAAGGCTATCAAGGAAATCCATATGAAAATTGTCGTCCTGAATGTGTACTTAGTTCAGATTGCTCAGCTGATAAAGCCTGTATAAGAAATAAATGTATAGATCCTTGTCCCGGAATTTGCGGAAAATTTGCTGAATGCACAGTTGTAAATCATGTGCCAACTTGCGCTTGTATAAAGGATTATGCAGGTAATCCGTTTATGCAATGTACTAAAAATGAATTAATACCAGGCAAAAATAGGCCATGTCAACCATCACCCTGTGGACCTAACAGTATATGTAGAGAAAATGGAGAATTAGCATCTTGTGAATGTTTACCAGATTATAAAGGAGCTCCACCTGATTGTCGGCCGGAATGTACAGTTAGTAGTGAGTGCCCTTCAGATCGAGCTTGTCATAAATTAAAATGTGCAGATCCATGTAGAGGAACATGTGGATTGGGTGCACATTGCCAAGTCGTCAATCATAGTCCTTTATGTAGCTGTCCAAAGGGAAGTACTGGTGATCCATTTGCTATGTGTAAAGAGATTCAATATTCTGTATCAGAACCAGAAAAGCCGGTTGAACCATGTAGACCCAGTCCATGCGGCCCCTACAGTGAATGTCGCGAAATAAATGGCAATCCATCGTGTTCTTGTACAATAGGATATATTGGAGTTCCACCAAATTGTCGTCCAGAATGTCTTGTGAACACTGATTGTCCTTCACATCAAGCATGTATAGCAGAGAAGTGTACAAATCCTTGTGAAGGTTCATGTGGTTTTAGAGCTGAATGTCGTGTACAAAATCATATACCTATTTGTAGTTGTCCAATAGGTTTTTCTGGAGATCCGTTCATTCAGTGTGCAGAAATAATACGTAAGTAACAGTTATTTTTTTATAATATTTGTTAATTATTAATAAATAACATGACATATAAATGAGTATAACGTAGTACAATGTATGTATGTATATACTCTATATCCACATATTTGCTAGTTATTTCAAAAACTAATATATTATAAACTGTAAAATACAATTTAATTTACTTTTAGCTATATCAACGCCAGCATCAAATCCTTGTAATCCTTCACCTTGTGGTAGCAATGCCATATGTGAAGATGGTAGTTGTTCATGTACTCCAGGTCACTTTGGTGATCCATATACAGGATGCCGATTGGAATGTACTACAAATGGTGAATGTTCACCAACGCGAGCGTGTCACGGTGGAAAATGTGTGGATCCTTGTCCTGGGGCTTGTGGTACTGGTGCATTTTGCTCTGTTAATAACCATATACCATCATGTACGTGCCCAACTGGTACATCTGGAGATCCTTTTTCATTTTGTACAGAAATTATTAAACATGGTAAGAATATTTTTTGGCTGAAACATGTGTAATTATTTTAGATATATTATTATTAAATCCTAATGTTTCATGCAAATCCTGCAGAACGTCCGACTTCACCATGCAATCCTTCACCATGTGGGCCTTACAGCGAATGTACAGTTAGTCTTAACGGAGCTGCTGCATGCTCATGTAAAATCGGTCATATTGGCTCACCTCCTTCATGTCGACCAGAATGCTTAGTCAGTTCAGAATGTAAGCTCCAAATGGCTTGTGTGAATCGTCGGTGCCGTGATCCTTGCGAAGGTGCTTGTGGACGTGGAGCTAGTTGTCAAGTTATTGCTCATTCCCCAATATGCAACTGTAATGATGGTTTTACAGGAGATCCATTCACATACTGCTACCCTAGACCAGGTAATTTAAAATTAAGCAAATATAACATCAAAATCAAGTGACCTAAATATTTAGAAAATTTAATGATATTTAACTACATGTACCTTTTAGCACTGCTACCTACGCCGATAGATCCTTGTGATCCTTCTCCTTGTGGACCTAATTCAATGTGTATAACAGCTGGAGATACGCCAGCTTGCAGTTGTCAACCAAGTTTTATAGGGTCACCGCCAAATTGCCGACCCGAATGCATTATAAGTGCTGAGTGCCCCGCAATGCTTGCATGTGTGTCCCAAAAATGCAAAAACCCTTGTGAGAGTGCTTGTGGTATCGACGCAGTATGCACTGTTGTAGATCATCGAGCAAGCTGTACATGTGAACCTGGTTTTGAAGGCGATCCATTTAAGGGTTGTTCTCGAACAAAGGGTAAGACTAAATATCAATATTCAATTACTGGTAATAAAGATATAAATAAGACAATAAGAAATACATTTCAAAATATAATCGGCTAAGTGTACGATAAGTACGATCTTAGGGTATGTACATTTGTAGTGAAAATCATTAACAAAGTGAAAATAAAAAATAAAATTCAAACGCATTTAACAAACAGCTTTGCAGAGCGTGAAACATCATGCTATAAAAGTGTGCTTCAAAATATTATCAACGGTCACGGCTCACATGGTTTACTAATTTAAAATAGAGCTACATAGGTGTTTGAGCTTAAAAGCTGTCCGGCGACCATGCCCGCTGTTCAGTTTGTAGGCAGAATTATCGATGTAGTATCTATATGCTTGAAAATTAAACAAAAACATCATTAATTGAAAGGTATTGATTTAAAAAAAATTAAGTGCTTTCAGAAGGGACGTAACATTTAAATTTACATATATATAATACAAATTGTGTGAAATTAATACCTTGCTTATGTTTGGAGCACGCGGATATAACAAAGCACTTACAGTAAGCTTAGGCCGTTTGCTGAAGCGGCTGCTTTTGATGGCGGCTAGATAGAAACGACGTCATCAGAATGGAGAGGTCACTAAAAGTCACCGAGACGAGCAAGCTTCGACTAACGCTTACGAAGAAAAAAGTGCTTCATCGGTGAATGGAATTTGTAGGTAAGTGTATTCATCTAGTAAAAATCATATTTCAGCTCCGCACAAAGCTGAATACATAAATCCCTGCGACCCGTCACCTTGTGGTGCAAACGCTGAATGTAAAGTAAAAGGAAATGCTGGATCTTGCACGTGTCATCCCGACTATCATGGCGATCCATACCAAGGATGTAGACCTGAATGTTTAGTTGATTCTGATTGTGCTTTGGTATTATCGTGCATTAGAAATAAATGTGTTGATCCCTGTCCCGGATCTTGCGGCTACAACGCTGATTGTTATGTGACAAATCATAAGCCGTCGTGTAATTGCTATATTGGTTATACTGGGAATCCACTATCAATGTGCTCTTTAATGCCTGGTGAGTATAATATTTTTTTTTTTATATATCACATAATCTTATTTACTTATTTTCTTTTTTCTTTTTTATAAAGATATTTTAGAAACAAATGTGTGTAACCCTTCACCGTGTGGAGCAAATTCGTTATGTAAGGAAGTAAATAATCAACCTGTATGCTCTTGTTTGAGTAATTATATGGGTACACCGCCAAACTGCAAACCTGAGTGTATTTTGAATTCGGAATGTAAATCAAATAGAGCTTGCGTTAACAACCGGTGTATAAACCCGTGCCCAAAACCTTGTGGCAAACATACAGAATGTAAAGTGATAAATCATAGTCCAATTTGTACATGCCGTCCTGGATACTCAGGAAATCCTTTTACTACTTGCACACAAATCATGTTACGTAAGTTTTATCATATGATCTTTATTAGATCAAGAATACATATAATATAAGATTTAAGAAGATTAATTACTAAAACTAATTTAACACTAAATCTGCTTTCATAGAAATGTCGTCAGTATCGACAACTGCAACAAACCCTTGTATACCTTCGCCTTGCGGTCAATATGCTGAATGCCGGAATATTAATGACTTGGCATCATGTTCGTGTTTGCCAAATTATATGGGGATTCCACCATTCTGTAAGCCAGAGTGTATCGTCCATTCCGATTGTGCTAGCAATCAAGCATGTGTGGCTGAAAAATGTCAAAATCCTTGTGAAGGAGCTTGTGGATTATATGCCAAATGTTTTGTTCAAAACCACGCGCCAGTTTGTTTATGCTCAGAAGGTTTTACAGGCGATCCGTTTAGAGAATGTGTTCAAAAACCTATGGAAGGTATTAAACTTTTTATTAAATGCTTAATTATATTAAAGATATTGTAAATTATATTTTTCACAGTTTTAACAACCTATCGATAACATATATGAATGTAATGTTATGCCAATAAATAATTTATTTAAGACAATTTACGTTGTTAAAAGAAATATTTATGCTGTACTATTTATGTGTTTATAATAACTTTTTAATTACATAAAATATTAAAATCAACAGATCCTCCCCAGACGGTAATTGTAAATCCGTGTAATCCAAATCCATGCGGGCCAAACACAAAGTGTAAAAACGGTGCATGTTATTGCCTAGATGAATATCATGGCGATCCATATTTAGGCTGTCGACCGGAATGTGTATACAGTTCCGATTGTCCTCAAGATAAAGGCTGTCTAAGTAATAGATGTGTAAATCCATGCATAGGTACTTGTGGAATAAACGCAATTTGTGACGTTAATAATCATATCCCAATGTGTATTTGTCCAAGAGGTATGAGCGGGAATGCATTTTTTGAATGTCGACCGAACGCAGGTACTCTATTTTTCATTAGTTAAACAGAAAGGTGTTATAAGTTTGACGTGTCTGTGTATGTGTGTAACATTGTAGATTTCAAACAGAATAACTGATTTTGGAGTTATAGGTTAAGGGTAACAACAATTTAATATTCAATGCATTTTTATTTCTTCGTTCTGGTAACAAGGTAAAGCGCAGTGTTTAATTCCGCCACTCAACCCACAATCTATGCCTCGAAATTTGGAGGAAGCGTATGGGATGCTGAGAGGAATGCTTCTGTATTATCTGCATCTTGACATGCGCACAACGTTAAGCTGAAAAAGGTAGGATATGGGAGTATTTTATCGTATGTTCAGCAGTTTGAAGATTATCAGGCTTTTTTAGTATTATTTTTATTTGTGGAAGCTTTATATGTCGGTTTTTTTTAATGATCAATATTTATTTTCAACTTCGTTGAGTGGCGCAACTAAACACCGCGCTTTTCCTTAATAAAAAAGCGAAGAAGTTAATATTTAATATTATATCTCGTTTAATAGGGATCAGGCCCACAATCTGTCAAATTTACAATCGCACGGTTGTACCACGACGCCATAACAATCTATATTTAATTAAAATTATCAATAATACAAATCATTTTTAATAAATTGAAACTCACTTGCAGTAATAAATATTAATCCGTGCAATCCTACACCTTGCGGTCCAAGTAGTCAGTGTCAACAATCGCGTGGACAAGCTGTCTGCTCTTGTTTGCCGGGATATCGTGGTAGCCCACCTACTTGTAGACCTGAATGTATTGTGAGCCTAGAATGTCCTTTAAAAGAAGCTTGTCAAAATCAAAAATGCATAAATCCTTGCCTTGGCGCATGTGGAGAGGCAGCAGTATGTGATGTTATAAATCACAATCCTATATGCACCTGTCCACAATCTTTTACAGGCGATCCATTTGTAAAATGTTCAATCATTGGTGAGTGATTAATTTTAAAACATATTTTTTGTAATATTAACTAAGTATTAACAGTTTTCTATTTTTCAGTGGAAACTGTACAGGTCGATCCTTGTGATCCATCACCGTGTGGTCCTTACTCAACATGTAAAATAAACGGTGAAAGCCCAACATGTGCATGCTTAAATGGATACAAAGGTTCTCCACCTAATTGTAGACCTGAGTGTATTAGTAACAGTGAATGTGATTACAATTTAGCATGCCTTAACCAAAAATGTTCTAATCCATGCATAGGAAGTTGTGGAATAAACTCTGAGTGTAGAGTTATTAGTCATTCTCCTATGTGTATCTGCCTAGAAGGTTATACTGGTGATCCGTTTTCGCAATGTTATATTGGAGCTCTCATACCAAATGAAATTCTTAATCCGTGTAGTCCGAGTCCATGTGGCGCGAACTCTTTATGTAGAGAACAAGCAGGCGTAGGAGCATGCCAATGTTTAGATGGCTATTTTGGTAATCCATATGATGGATGTCGACCTGAATGTTTAGTTAATTCAGATTGTCCGCTTAACAAGGCTTGTTCTCGAATGAAGTGTATTGATCCTTGCCCAGGTACATGTGGACTTAATGCATATTGTCAGATTAATGACCATATGCCAATTTGTGTTTGTCAAATCGGTTACACTGGAAATCCTTTTAATTACTGTAATATTATACAAGAAGGTAAGAACTACGATTCTATGTGAGTAGAATATCAATTAAAAAAAATCGATTTTATATCTACCCTAATTACAAAAAATGTTAAATTTTTAGTACAAATTTTGAAAACTGATCCATGCAATCCATCACCTTGTGGAGCTAATAGTCAATGTAAGGAAATAAAAGAACAACCTGTATGTTCTTGTCTTCCTGCTTTTATTGGCTCTCCACCAAACTGTCGTCCAGAGTGTATGGTTAGTTCTGAATGCCGGTCACATCTAGCCTGCTTAAATCAAAAATGTACAGACCCTTGCATAGGAAGCTGTGGGGAGAATGCTGATTGTAACGTGATTAACCACAGTCCCATTTGTACATGTAAAAATGGATTAACTGGAAATCCTTTTACCAAATGTTATCCAGTAAAAGGTAAAGGAATCAAAAAGTGCTATTTATTTTTATATTCTATTAAAATTATTATTCCAGGTTTTTATAAATTTAGATTTTTTTTTGCTAATCTGAAAGTACTCATATGAATGAATAAAGAGATCTTTGTATAAGATAATATAGATATTTTAAAAATAAAATGTCGAAGTTTTAATACTACACAAATATGAAAATACTCGTTAATGATACGAATTTCTTTTGCATTTTTTTGTGTAGAAAATATGTGTAATTTATAAGACCTTTACAAATTTAAAATCTTATATTAAAGTTATATTACATAATAATTTTGTTTTTAGTATCTCAACCGGTAGAAAAAGTACCACCAACAGATCCCTGTATAGTATCACCGTGTGGTTTATACGCTGAATGTAAGAATAAAGAAGAATCAGTTTTATGCGCATGCCTACCTGGTTACATCGGCAACCCGCCTAACTGTCGTCCTGAATGTACAATTAATTCCGAATGCTCTAGCGATCAAGCGTGCGTTAATGAAAAATGTCGAGACCCCTGCAGTGGGGCATGTGGTCTGAACACAAGATGTACAGTATTTAATCATATTGCCCAATGTAGCTGTTTAGATGAATACATTGGAGATCCTTTCTCTCAGTGTAAATTGAAACCATTAAAAGAGGGTAATTATTTTCTTTATAATACTATAAGAATTATCAATTTTCAGCTATTACACTAGTAACTAATATCATATTGTTAAGTTACTAAATCGTTTTATGTTGATAATCTTTATCATTTTCATATACTTTTAATTTTTATACTCATTGACAAAAATATGATTTTACAGAAATATTTGAGAATGATCTATGTAATCCTTCACCATGCGGGTCTAATACAGAATGTAATGATGGTGAATGCACTTGTTTACCTGGTTATTCGGGAGACCCATACTTTGGTTGTAGACCAGAATGTCTAATGAACACCGACTGTCCGCAAAATAAAGCATGCGTCAAAAATAAGTGCGTGGATCCTTGTATTAACACATGCGGTTTGAAAGCGGATTGTAATATTTATAATCACATACCAATGTGTTCGTGTTCATTCGGTTTCTCAGGAAATGCTTTTATTGAATGCAAGAAAATTATAGTTACTGAAATTTTAAATCCATGCAACCCATCTCCTTGTGGACCCAATAGCCAATGTAGGGATGTTAATGGGCAAGCAATTTGCTCCTGCTTGCCAGGATACAAAGATGCACCACCTACTTGTAGACCTGAATGTGTGACCACCGCTGAATGTCCTCTGATTAAGGCCTGTTCTGGTCAACGTTGCATTGACCCTTGCATCGGAAATTGTGGTCTTGCAGCAAACTGTCAGGTTGTTAATCATAATCCGATTTGCTCTTGCCCAGCTGGCCTCACTGGTGATCCCTTCACTAAATGCATAAAAGAAGGTATTGTCATAATATCGTATTTTTTATAAATTATATTAATAATATTATAGAGGCCTGTCGTGGCGCAGCGGTGCAAGCGCTGCCTGTAACCGACAGGTTCTGGGTTCGATCCCCAGTCAAGGAAATGAAATATTTAATATTTTCAATTT
>JAXGGP010000027.1:5516987-5528565 GCA_035584415.1 Eueides aliphera
ATTACTTTATACTAAATTTCTAAAGCTGAAACTTTATCAAATACCCCATTTTCGAGGACGGCTACACGTCAAGACACGACAAGACCATATATTTATCTTCTAATGACAAACAGCAGTTACAACCTCTAAGTATTATAAGTTACAAAAAAATTGATATTTGCAAAACTAACCGACTTTTCGACGAATTTAAGGCATTGCTCGTTGAGTGGTGGTACTAAACGCCGCACTTTGCCTTGATATCAGAGGGAAGAAAAGAAAACATTTAATATTTCATTTTTTCGAGTAAGGATTATGTTTAAAGATTTTATTCTCAAAAAGAAATACAATTTATCTTATATGAGAACAACCAAATAAAAGTTACAGGTTAAATCGCCTAACAAATGACTAAGAACCCAGTTAACAAAATTATAATATTTTAGTGCAGTATAACATATGAATGTAGTATAACCTTTTAAAAATAGTTTTTCTCTAAAACATAATTTGAGAGTTGAGATTTAAATTCATTAACTATTCATTAATTACATTTTTTATAGATCTGGGTAATTTGTTATATAGTTGTACTCTCTCGAAAGTAATATTATTCTTAGCAAATTTGGTTCTAGTTCTTGGAAAAACTAGGAGGCTTGGTCTACGGGTGCTACGTTACCAGGTTTTTTTTATAAACGTCAAATTGGAATATATTTTTTTCCTAATTATTTTATTTATATAAACACAAGAACTATATATATAAAGTTGGTGGTGTCAAGTGTGGATATAGAAAGAGTATTTTAATTATTTTGTTTTCTTTGAAGTGCTTGCAATTTTGATTTTCCCATGTTACCCCAAATTCCAATTAAGTATAATAAATGTGACTTTACCAAAAAATTGTAAATATTATATTTTTAATCCCACAACCTGTTGTTTTCAAATACAATTATATTATATGTTTATGATGTAATAATAAATAATCTATACTACTATTATTTTGCCTATCAGGCAATGAAAATCTCAGAAATAAGTTGTTTGACATAAAACAATTTATGCACTTGTAGTAAAAAAACACCATATCATATATAATGGTCAACAGGATTAATTCTGTAAATAGAACGATCAATTTAAAAACATATTTGTACAACTAACAATAGAAAGGTTTTTTTTTATATTTTACGCAAAAATTAATATCCATTTTTGCTTACCGTACTTTAATGTACTACTATGCTAGTAGCTTATTAGTAGTAGTAACCGAAAAACTAGTTATCAAAATATAAATTTCTTAAATTGTGAACTTGATTGATGGATGAAATTAACTTAATATATTTGAAGAGAGGTACTTTGTAACAACACTTAGCATAATATATTTTTTTCGCGCCATTTTACTAAAAGATAGCAAATAGATAAGTGCATACAGAGGACAAATACATCTGCATTTCATAAGTAAATTCTTAAACATTTAAGCGAGGTACTTATTATTTTTACATCGTTATAGATTTTATAACGTTTCTTTTTTTATTTTATTATTTCTAACAATATCTATGATATGCAACTGTCCGTATTCAATTTATTTTGATCAAAATAACAAATGTCAAGAAAGGGTTTTAGTAAACTACATTATAAATTTATCGAAAGATGTCGATAACATTTATTGTTATCTGTATATCTATATATGTCCTCAAAAAGTATTTTATATCAAAATGTACATTATTGAGGACTAAATCAACATTTTGTAAAAAAAATCTATTTACAGCTTACTAAAATGTTTATTTAAAAATTTTAAACTAGGTAACTAGTTTATATTTTTTTGTTCTTATTGTATGAAACTTTTTTATAACTATTATATAATAAAAATTTGCTATTACCCTAAAGACTTACTGGTGTTTATAACCTTACAATCCAACGAAAGGAACCTGTAGTTCAGTTCTGTTCAATTCTTTTTCTTTTAAACACAAACAAGTATATGCCTTGTAATTATTAAAACGCCTTATTTATTTTGCCAAATTCTGTATTCGTTAGTTTACTTGTGCATTTATGTGCAATATGTGCATATGCAAATATGTTAGGATTTAGTAAAGTAACAAGGTAAGGATAACTTTATTATAGTTACACTATTAGTCGGGAAGGGTTGCAGAAGTTAATGCCAGGGAGTAAATTAATCTATAAGTAGATATAATATAAATATAACACACAACCATGAAAATACACGAAAAAGTATAAGAAAATTAGATGACTTAACTGATTTCAACTCATTATCTACTAGAGTCTTCGGCCAAACTTTTAAAGTTCAGTGTTTGTTTTATATAAATTGATGCATTAATCAGTTCATTCATAAAATAATAGTTATATCGATATAAAGAATTCTGTTTGACAAAATAGTTACAAAATAAATGAATTAGCTTTCCTTTAAGAATTCTTTTTAATTTAAATTAGTAAATAAATATTTAAGTAGTTTAAGTGAACGAGCCAAAATGTATTTATTTTCCTTATAACACTCAGGAAAAATTGGTTTTCAAAGCGAGTTATTTTTTTTATACGGAAGCTTTATACGTATAGTGTATATATATTTATTTGAGTTAAGTTTAGAAGTTAATAAATTAACTATTTGATATTTTATAAAAAATTGGTGCGCTAAGCTCACTCGCCTACCCGCCAAAATGGGAAAAGCCAAAGTAATGGACGAATATTAAAGATCAGTACTGGCGAAGCCTCGAGTAGACTGTTAGTTCCATAAAAATATTTTATACCAGGTACTTGTGAACCGCAGTTTTTACGCATTTAACTAAAGTTAAATTAATTGTGAAACACCTTGCTCTGGGATTGGCTACGCAATGTAACTGTCGTCACTACACAAATAATATTTAAAGTAATCTAAATACGTTTTTTGAATCAACATGGCTAATAGTTATAACACACAGTATAATCATAAACTACATTTATCATACAATAATATAAAATATAGTATTATAAATAAAACATTTACTTATCTATTTATAGAGATAACATTTCATACAGTTAGTATGTATATCATTATAAGAGATTCTCGGTGTTATCTCGAATCTGTTTAACAATAAAAAAATTGAAGCTTACGTAGTTACTATAATCCTTTAAGCATTGCGACCTCACTTTAATCGGTATAGGATGTTCATGTTAATCCAAACAAGACTATCAATGATGCAAGTTAAGTTTTAAGATGAGAGATCCTGATCGATTTAATAAGAGCTAACAATAATTAACTTTAAATATCGTGAAGAGTAACTTTGTACACTTTTACTTATACGTTTGATTTATTTGGACTTACGCGATTGACTGACTGACTGATTTTTTGACTGTCTTTCTATTATTCTCTTCTACTTTTCCTCTATCATTTATTTTCTGCTTTGAGCACATGTATAACTTAACTAAACTTATATAATAATGTAACATAACGCATATCACAATTTTTATTTTAGAACCATCGTATCGCGGGGGCAACGTGCGACTATAACCGCGACGTTTGTTCAATTTTCGCTTAGAAAAAAATATTTTTAGTTTTCATTTCTTCATTCCGGTAACGATATTTTTTTTTCAATACGTCTATGCATATCCTTTTATAATGTTTTACATACCAGATTTAAGCTAGCAAAATGTTTAATTTTAACCGATAAAATTACTTCTGAGTTTCATAAAACATACAATATGAGATAGCTAAGAAGTTTAAGTGAAAACTAAGAACCCGCGCAATAAATAAAAATATAAATTTTAAAAAAACGCTCTCGAATCGGTAAATTCATTGATTTTTTTAATATATAATTGGCTTAATGTATAAGAGAATCTACAAAAAAGTCTGTAATACCTTAGATTTTAGTATTACTTTGCAGAGAATACCTACCTAGAATATTTTCAAAGCATTACGTGAGTTCCCAAAGAAAATTAAATATTATCAATGGTTTTATTTCTGGAAGAATTATGTGAAGTTCTACTGACCTAAATACTTTTACGAAAATATATAAGTAGTTCTCTATTTTCGCACTGCTACACCTTTGTAAATGTTATTCTTATTTGTATTTTTTGGCAGACCACCAGACGAAGATGCAGCCTCACAAGAAAGTGAATATGGCGAAGAAGAAGAAGATGCTGAAACTGTGCATTTAAAACCTAGAAGACCTTTCTGGGCTAACAAAATACAATTTGTGCTAGCTTGTGTTGGTTACTCAGTAGGCCTCGGAAATGTATGGCGCTTTCCCTATTTATGTTACAAAAGTGGTGGAGGTAAGAGTTATTTAATTTTATTTTATCTAAATAGCGTCTTATTATTGTTTAATTATATTAATAATTTTTTTATTACTATGGTATTTGGAAATGGAGCTATAAACGTTTAATAACATTAGTGAGGATAATCCACTATAATATAACACACAAACACAGATAAGTCATAATTAAAGTAAATTAATATAATATCTTAGTTAGTACTGAGATTAGAGGTCGTAAAACAAAATTCTAACCAAAATACTTTGTATAATTTTATCATACAGAATTACCGACAATAATAAAAAGAAATCTCTATCTCAATAAAAATCCGTTACCATTGAAATTATATTTTTTTACATTATAAGTTTAATATATTTGTGCGTATTTTATATAATTTTATGATTATTACTGCATAATTTACCTTAAATTAACGCAAATTCCTTTATACAAATAAAAAAGGCTTTACATTGTATCGGCATTTGTCTTAGGAGCTGCAAAATAATAAACTTATTCTATTTATAAAAAATATAGTTATTAGTGTACGGCTAAAACCAAAGTGATGTACGGTATTAACAGAAACCCTTCGAGTTATTTCGTAGTTCCGTGTTTTCAAAAAATTTTATGTTGCTCTTTTACTTATGTCTATAACTTTTATTTAAATTCGCAGGTATACGTAAATATATGCTAACTAACTTAAACCAAAAACTTTGAGATAATACTCAACACATTTTACCTAATATATGCGTTTTTGCTTACGTTTTTTAGGTGTACGACAATACCCTCTGCTGCCCTGTATATGTTAAAATTAAATTCAGTAACATACTACACTAACTTGTTTAACAAATATATGTTAAAAGGTTTTATCTAAATATAGACCAGCATTCTAAAATATGATGATGGTTTGCTAAACTATCTTATATCATAAATAGTGTTGTGTTGTATTAATTGTTATAACCAAGTTGAAAAAAAGGAAAATAACCATAGTATTACCCACTCAAAAATTCGACACTTGAGACCATGTGCTTTCTTGTTTAATATTAACATAAGAGTACACATTTTACCATGCGTTATTTATGCCCCAGACCAGGGCCAGTTCTTAACACTGTAATATGTGAATGCAATGAAATTCTTCGAGTGCCCAATATAAAAGAAGTGTTATAGTTTATTAAAAATATATATGAATTAAATGACGCCGTTTTATTATCAATATGATATGATTAAATATTTTCAAGCTATAATGATACTAAAATGTATCTAAACAAGCTGCTAACTGACGAAACACACCCACTTATTTTTACCAGATCGTGACAAATTTATATTCGATAATTGAACCTTATTTATTTATACGTACGTACACAAATATTGTCGTGAATAATAATTTATCACGAAGCACCACACCGCTAACAAAATTGTCTCGCATAGGCAACAAAGACATCGTGACCGATATGATGCTACGCCCACAAGGTAGATTCCGGGTGGTAAATATAAAAAATCGTAGAAATATTAATAGGCTATTTATTTGAGCTTGAGACAAATTGTAAAGAAACAAAATAAAGTTTCTCAAATCATTATTATTAATATCACATTTGTCTCAGAATCTTTCGGTTACGGTTCCTATATGTGTTTGAACATTACCAACAGCTCTCCGTGCGTATTGAAGTTTCTTTCATTACTTTTGCTATGGCGGAAGAAAGTGCGAATAGAACGTTTCTTGGTTCACATAAACACTTGTTTTGAAGCACGAAAATGTCGTAAAACACAAAAATTATCCAGCATATCGGATAATTTAAATTGAAATTAAATAATCTTATATTTTTGTTCTTTTTTCCTTTTTGTGTATGTAAATTGCGAAGTGTAAGAGTGCTTAGTGTAAACAATTTTTGGAAAGAAGTCTTTTCTTTCAAAATATCAATTCTGTCGTCATATATGATATTTACGCATTTTTAACTGTTCGATCTCTTCTTTTCCGTTTTTTATTATATTTTTTATTTATAACACACACGAACAAGTACTTTCTGACATTAATGGGTGCAACCAAAAGAGTTTATTAATCTTCCAGTTTATAACATATGAAGAAACAAAAAATCCGAGTGTATAACACTAAAACAAAGAAACAGGCCTAATAATTCATTAGGTTTATAAGTCAAACAACGATTACGCCTCTGGGAACAAAAGTAGACCAATTAGGTAAATATTAAATTAAACCTCCCAATTTTCGTTTAATTCTAGAGGTATTGCATCTTGGAGCGGAGGTCTCGTTGGAGGCGAAATTCTGGCATAGGTCAACAACATGTACTTTACTTTGCATAATTGTTTTTAATTTGTGTATGGCTGTTGGATATATAAACCCCTTTTCGTTTTCCCTGGTTTGATGACCATTGGCGGACTTAGAAAGCAAAAGAGGAAAGTCCATATTTTTAAACTTTGTTGTTTTAATATTTTAAAAGGTAATGATGATAAAACTTTTTCTAATCCTTGCGTTGAGCCTTTGAAATGATATTCGAATTGTAATATTCGATTTTTTTTTTTCATAAGTATAATGGCATCGCACAGGTGCAGTGTTTTAACTTTTAGCGTGAACTATTTAAGAACACTTGGACTGCTAAGATGAATTTAACGATACCTCAATTATATAATCGATTTTGGAGATATTAGTTAATAAAGACCGTTTTAGCTGTGTGTACTTGTCACTAAGGATCCATAGGTGAAAACCTTAAAAAGAAAGTACAACCGTGCCTCTAGGTACTTTAAATTAGCAAATTGTCAGGGCAAGGTCCAAGCACATCGTCAAAATCAGTCAGAAGCTTGGGAGTTATCCGTCCGGAACTCGTCAATTTTGGGCCCTCTCAAAGGCTGCACTTAACAACTTTAGCCAGCCTTCGCTTCCGCCGCTACGCACTGCAAATGACCATACGGCGAGGTCTAGGGCGAGGTGGTCTTCTCCTGAAGCATCCCTCAGGAATGTCACCGTATGGGGTGAAAAGAAACTGGTTCACTTGAACCCCCAGAAGACACAAGTCGGCGCGTTAACCGCTAAAAAAATTCTATTTGTCATATCACCAGTTTTCGAGAACACTCACCTTAAAGCCGCGCCCAACATTTTGGGCCTCAGTTTTTCGAGCAACTGCCAGTATCGCGATCATCTGGAAAGCAAGGCCAAGTTGGCCTCGAAGTAACTGAGGGTCATCAGCAAAGTGAGACAGTATTTCACGCCAAAACACCGTTTGGCCCTGTACAAGGCCCACGTTCGGCCTCATATGGAATACTGTTCTCACCTCTGGGCTGGTACACCCCAGTATCAGCTTGAACCTGAATTTGATCGCATCGCATATTTATGACGGGGAGTATTCGGGAGACCTATTTGGCTTGGTACCTGCCACCTAATTTTCTAACCGAACGTGACAATCCACTACTGTGCGGTTTCGTAGTGAATTTCTTCTACGCGCCACACTTTTGTGGTATGTTTACCTTAACCTTAAAGGCCATCAACGCACCTGTAGCTCCCCTGGTTTTGCAAGGTGCCGTGGGCGACGGTGATCACTAACCATCAAGTGGCCCGTACGTTCGTTTGCTTTGTCTCTTCCATAAAAATAGAATATAACATACACATGAATACAAGATACGCGCAAAGGATAAAACCCTTTCTTTACAATCTGGCAAACACAATATTAGTAAGAAGGGAATAATAAAACTTAAACAAAAATATAGGAAATGCTACTGTCGATTTATTGTAAACGTCATCGCCACGTTTTCATGTAAAATCGTCGAGTTTTACAAATATTTAATATTAAAATGAATTTGAAGTTTGAAAATAAAGTTTCTTTTAAATTTGCATGTAAACATGTTAACTATTTAAGGAAAATAATTTATAGCATACGTAATATTCAATTTGTATACAGAATAATATTGAATAATATTATTATTTACAATATAATTGAATAATATTGACTAGACTTATTACAACTTCAATAGTCATTGTAATAAGATATATCAACTCCATCATTCGTGACGTTTAAAGTGACCTTTTTCTGGTTTGTTCACTTTTTATCTCACTCCTTGAATATGGTATATTCCTATCAATGGTTTGATTAAAAAAATACATAATTACATAAATGCCTATTGCATTACATATGAAATTGTGTATCTATTTAAATTATATTATTTGAAATGTCTCTAGATAGAGATTCATAGTAGGATGGATACACAATTAGGCAAAAAAAATATATGCAAAGCAACTAGATACGAGTATAAACAATTCCGAAATCATTTTACTGCTGTCATTACAATTTTAATTAGGGCATCATAATATATAAGCAACATATTAAGAGTATAAGGAGCGTGAACAAGTCTCTATAAGTTTTCAATTTCATCACTAAAGTGTTGTTTAAAAACAGTAAAAATATTTAATAAATAGCATTCTCTCTCTCCAAACGATAATTCTAACGAATTATCTTTGGGTAGCGGAAATTTGTAAAAATCTCTCTACAGAGATGCTAACAACATAAATAAGTTGTAACAAGCGTATAAAAATTTCGCTTGGTGAGAACGAATGGCTTAGTGGTCAGAGCGCTTGAATTGAGCAATTGAATTTTAATATACCTATGTATCTTATTATATGTATCTTTTACTCGACTTCATTTTCAATTTTCTTTGAATTGACCCAATTAATATATTATTTTACAATTTAGTTTTTGTTTTGACTGATCTATAAATCAAATTCATTTTCTTTCTAAATTATATTTTAATTTGAAAATTATTTCGTTGTTTTTAGAAAAACTACTCTTAAATAAGGTATTATAGTCATAAACTTCTTCTTGTCCACTGCAGTATATAGAGTGCTACATACGAGTTCAATCCTCTATATACTCAAATAGGTATTAATCAACGCGACTGTTGTGGGTTCGATTTCCACTCGGAGAGAGAAATGATTGAATTGAAATACCTCGAGTAATAAGGCAAGCGCGGCGTTGAGGTTGAGAAGACTCGACACAAAAATGGGAACAGAACAGTCTTAACAGAGAACTGTCTTAATTAATACTGGACCCTATTGAGCAAGTCGAGAGACAAAGGATAAAAAGGAATCAGGAAAAGGTTACCTTATAGGTCAAGATTGGAAGAGTTAATATATTTTCTACAGTGATATAAAGAGCTGATAGAGATATAATAATTCTATTGAATTATACGTATTGAACTAATAAAACTCTTACAGATTTGATAGAAATCGAATACTATAAATGCTTCAAATATATATTTTTTATTTTTTTTTTAATATATTTGTTAAAAAGTTACAGTAAAAAGATCTATAAGTCATTTTATTGTCAAACTTCCAACGCAATTTAATACTAATAAATTGTAAAGCACAGATAATGCGAACCAAATTTGTTATTCCGTTGTTACTTTTTTTTTTATGTTTCTTTTTCTGCTTTATGAAGCTTAAATTTCATAGTTGTTGATTGTTTTTTTTTCTGTTATATTTAGTTTTTGGGCCAAAACACGTGTAAATCAGAACTGAGCGACACTTGATCACTTTTTAATCAAAGAAAATAATAAGGACAAAGTGGTTGTTGTTAACGTGTTAAAACATAGCCAAAGAGTTTAAATAAGTAAAAATATGACATTACCAATAAAGGTTTCTTAACGGTTTTGTTCGCCTGCATTTTGTCTCAAGCCCAAATGAAATATTATAGCTTCCCAGGTATCTCGGACTACTACTGCAAGATACAGGGTAAAGCTAAATAAAAAAAGGATTACCTTTTTTTCTATTTATATACAACGGCTCTTAAAACTATTTACAATAATACTTAAAGTACTTATCTATACTTGTAATAAATCTATAACTGAAAACTGTCTGCACATAGAAGATATATTAAATAAAATCTTATTTCTTTAATTAAATTTTTTGTCTGTTTGTCTGTGCTATTGTACGCGGTATTCTCAGAAACTGCTAAACATCAACTTTAAATGCAGTTCACTATTATATTTCAATTTCAACCTTCCTTCAAAAAATTCATTTGTTCAACAATTTAATTTGTTTTAACAAACATTTGACTCTGAAATTTTTGAAGGAAGGTTGAAATTGATATTTGAATAAGTAACATTAATTTAAAATATTAAGTTCGACTAAATAGAAGTTTTTTTTTTATTTAATAGACATTTGAGTTTTCAATATATTGCTTAAAAGTGATATGTTATTAGAACACGATAGTAATTGAGATTAATAAATAAAAAGTACACCTCAAGAGAGCAAAGCCCGTAAATAGTTTCAGTAGTTGTGCACCAAATGTTTATTAGGTGCATACTTAAAACTATAAGCGAGTTTACATTTTTTATGTCGAATATCTATAATAAGGTATCTTATTATAAATATTTGTCCTTTCATATATTATCGTTTAAATGATTGTGGAGAGACTTTCGACTAGAAATTTGTTTAAATTTAGTTAATATGATGCAACTTTTTGTGGAGAGCTTTATAATAAAATGAATAAACTTGTATTCTAAATACATAATTGATAGATATTCTATTTATTAGTTTAGTTTTTGTTTCAATTGTGACTATATTTTTATTTATACCTTATTTGTTGGGGCCAACCAACGCAGCTGTACCTCCCCTGGTGTTACAACGGGCTGTGGGCGACGGTGATCACTCGCCATCAGGTGACCAGTACGATCGTTTGCCTTGTCTTTTCCATAATAAAAAAAAGTAAGGATTTCATTACGATTTGACTAAGATATTTTAAGCAGTATAACGAACGAACTCTATGTCGGGATCCAAGATCCTAAATTAAAGGGTTGAATTCGGGTTTTCATCATCAGATCTTGACAAATATGGTAGTTATGGGTCTAATATGAAAGTTAGCTCTTTCAAATAAAAATAAAAAATATTTGGTTCGCAACTAACTAAGAAATTGATTGAAAAACATAATAAAAAAAAACTTGTGTATGTCATACAGATCCTCTTTTCTTATAAAGGAATTATTAATCATTGTTTCTTATTAATCATTGTTAAATATCTATTTTACGATACCGCAGGGTATCGTATACTAAAAAACTAATGAATATGTCATATCACCTTAAAAATTTTAAAAACGTAATCAGTAACGAAGTGTACCTAATAAATTATTAGTGATGTCTTCTGTAAAATTATACGTCACGTCCGCCATGCGCACGACCCTTTAAGATATCAAATGATATATTGTTATAAATTATGATTTATTTGATAAGTATATATATTTTACAAACAAATATAACTGTTAGATATCTACGAGTACGTCTGAATAATAATGAAAATTAGCATCCTTAAATAGTATATTCCTCTAATAATGTACTGTACATGTATAGACATGTACAGTACATGTATAGACATGTACAGTACATGTAT
>JAXGGP010000027.1:5680138-5690454 GCA_035584415.1 Eueides aliphera
AAATCACAAAATCAAAAAAGAAGCGATGATGGTATGTTTTTGTTGCATGTAAATATTATAATCATAGTGTTTTTTTTTTTAAATAATAAATAAATTTTAGTTACAGAACGAGTTACTCGTCTTAAATCCAATCAAATCTCCAATGGCACCTATCTTTTTAAGTTGGGTAATGAAAACACCTTCAAAAGTTATATAAACCAATATACAAATAATCCTTTGGCATTAAATAAACCACAAAGAAATGAAGAGAGGGACAAGAAACGTTATATTTCTCATAAATTTTCACTTTCTTCAGGACAAGAGTTTAAATGGGTTGGATTGTTAAATGGTAATTTTTATGAATTGTTTAACTTTTATACACTTATATCATTTATCTAGTTTTGCATGAGCAGCACTATTTTTTATGTTTCCATGATTTATTTTTTACAGCAACAAAGCCCTTATTTGTAGCAACTCTGAGACAAACATTGCTTCAGTTAGAATCTAACATAGTGCTACAGTTCATGCACCCAAATTGGACATTGTTACGAAAGCCTTGGGTTCAAGCTGTTCAACTTTGTCAGGCTCCCAGAGATTTTGCAAGAGCTCTTTGTGTTTTGCAGGTACTAATAATATTTTATATTTGTTGTAAGGACACCTATATTTTTTATTGAAGTTTTTGTGGCATAGCGTCTGACAGTCTAACAGGACAATGAGGGTTTTCTTATCTATTCTATCCTCTCTGTGATAGTAAAAAAATCACATAATGTCAATATTTTGGCATTGTGTGTTTAGACTAGTAGCTTATTTACCATTGAATACTCTGATGATATCTGTTATATGATATGCTGCTCATAACAACTAAAAAAGCAACAAATCAAATGATAAAGTGACCCTTTGAATACCCTAAAAAAATACATTAAAAATATACTACATAGTGTGTGTACACTACACTATGTAGTATTTTTGAATAACCTAAAAAAATACTGCACTGTATTTTTTTAGGTTATTCAAAGGGTCACTTCATCATTTGATTTGTTGCTTTTTTGGTTGTTATGATGCTAATTGTTTATTAGACATCATATATAACAAATCAAATGATGAAGTGACCCTTTGCTAATAAACCCATAATGCTAATAAACAATTTTAAATCAAAACAAAATGAATGAGATGATTTTTTCATTCAAACTAAATGAATGATATTTCAATTTTATTTGTAATTTTTATTATATGTATGCAATAAAGAATTATCAATCAATCAATGATGAATCTTGTAATCTTGTTAAATTTTTATATAATATATTTCTTATACTTAATTGCTTACTTTTTTGTAATTTTAAAACATTTTTTTCTTTCGATATTTTAACTTGCACATAGCAGTGATCATATAGCATCATGTGTAAAGATTCTTTTTGCCACATATTTAGTATGTAAGTTATTGAATGGTTTTTAAATGGAGAGAGGACTAATAGGGAACTTTATGGTACTAATTCTTTGTTACCACAGCAAGGAAATAATAGTTATTTATTTCCCTGGAGAGGAATCAAACCTATAACCGTTGCATATAATGTTCTAAAGATTTTACTAACAATTTATGCTCTGGTTATTTAAACAAAAACTTCCAACAGGCTTGTATTAAAAATGCCGTGTGGGTGCCAGCATGGCACGAGCAGCTGGGTCATGTGCGCCTTATGAGAACTACTGCTGCTGAAAGGGAGGAAAGAAAAAAACTTGATAAAAGAGAGAAAAAAGAAAGGGATGAGGAAGAGGAAAGAAATAAAACTGCTTGCAATTTTGTTAAGTATTCATTAGGCCTCCGTCATCAGGTAAACTTTTATCTTAATATTTTAATATTATATTTATACTTCAGACATTTAAAATACATCACTTGCAGGTATGGAAACAAAAAGGTGAGGAATACAGAATTCATGGTCAATGGGGTTGGCAATGGAATTCTGCAACTAGGAGATTTAAGAAGCACAATAATAATGTTAAACTTACTTTATATAATGGCCCTGCAAAAATTGCTGTTAGAGTTAGAGATGGCAGCATTATAAAAGTTTTGGCTGTAGAGCCTAAAACTTATGAATACCTTACTTCAAATGAGTGCACTGAACAGAATGTCATGGAAAAATGTAAGTATAATAACATATGTCTAAATTTATAGCTTTTTAATACAATAATATTTATTATATATTGTTTACAGTAATTATATAGAAAGTTTGATTTTTTTTAGTACCAGTGTCTATGAGGAATATGAAATTAGAAAAGGAAACAGAAGATTTTGAAGAAATTGATGTAGAAAAAGCTTTAAGTTCATCAACTAGAAGATATTATCCTAGGATTGCTAGAAAATCAAAACTTGATGATTTTTTAGCTCGACGTACCTACTTAAAGTTCATGGAGGAAAAGAAATTAGGCAACATTTTAAATAGTATAAAAAAAGAGGAAGATCTAAAAAATGAAGAAGATAAAAATGTTGACATTGAGAGTGAGGAAACAGAGGCTGAAATAACATCAGCCACATTAGCAAGTAGTGACAACAACTCAATGGATGTAAATATAGGTCCTAAAAACATTGAAATTCTTAAAGAAAAATACCAAATGTTAACAAATTTGACTAAACACTATAAATGTTATTCTGCAAGCTGCAACAAATCTAACTCATCTGCGGTATCATCTATGAAAATTGAATGTTACTCCCCACTTTGTATTGAAAAAGGTAAAATATTACAACAATTACTGCAGCTACTAAAAGATGGTCCTAATAACTGTAATTCACTTCTACTTTTAAATTGTAAGGAAAATAATAAAGTTTCTATATTGGAGCAATATTTATTGGGGAAAAGTTCAAATTCAAATGAAACCATATTGTCTGATTTACTGTCAGCTGTTGCATGTGCACAAGAGTGTGATGTAAAGAATTCTGATTGCTTTGTAAAAAGAAAGTCTAGCGGAGATAGTGATGTAAATTGTAAAGTAGAAAAGTATGAAAACGAAAATAACAATTCAATGTGTGGTATTAAGTCAGAAAGTACACTTGAGGAGTCTGCTGTCCCAGCTGTCGGCAATGAAATGGACATTGACATTACAAGCAATAGTAATGAAGATAATGAAGTTCAAATTGGACCTCTCAAGGAGTTGACAGAGCATGACCAACAAAACATTGAATCAGGTGATAATAAGGGTCGTCCACCTATACCTAAGTTGAAAATAACTCGTGGCAAATCTTCAAAATCTAACACTAACATGAGTAATGAAAAAGGACTGGATTCTTCATATGAATGTTCATTAAAATCCGAGAAAGCTTCACATAAACCCAAATATCGCGCAGTTATAAATAGACGCTTCGGATTAACAAGAAATGTTAAGAGGGAAGATAGATTAAAAGAAGAGAAAATGGATGGTGTAGTTCGAGTCTATTCAGCTGAAATTCCCAATGGCAAAGTATATTTAAAGCGGGTACAGACTGCTGCAGTAGAAAAGAAAAAGAAGAGAACACCTGTTAAATATCCTCTCTGCTCGTCGTTTCATACCAAAAGTAAAGCTAAAACAATAATGGTTTTACCTCATCATGAATTAAAAAAGCTGTGCCGACAAGCGGGCCACAGCACGGTGTCGGGATTCAGTCACAGCTGCAAGCCTAACCAGGTGGTGTGGCCGTACCCGTGCGCGCGGCCGCTGTTCAAGACGTGCTGGCTGTACCGCACCGTCAACCTGCAGTGGCTAGCCAGCGCCGCGCTGCAGCTGCGCGTCATGTGGGCGTGCCTGCGCTGGGACGACATGGCCGCCAAGCCCGCCACCGCCGACGGCAAGCACCAGCTCACCACCGACACGGAGATCGTGTCACTCGAGCTGTTAAAACATCGGCATATCGGACAGTTTTCGGAGCGTACTCAGTATCTTCGCAGAAAAGTTGTCATACCATTGGAGTTACCTAAAACTATCCGCGAGGTCACCTCTATCCGAAGTGGTCTGCGAAAAAGGAAACGTGCTGAGTCACCACAGAATACTGAACCACAGGTTTGTTTTGTCGAGTATAATATTAACATTTAATTTAGAGAGTTTATCGAGAGATTTATGATTTATTTTTTTCTATATTACATCGTAGGTATCGGAAGAATGGGTCGACGAGGACAAACTAGAACTGTGGGAAGTGCGTCAGTATGGAGAACGCGCGGAGAGAGTGACACCGGTGACGCGCACCTCCACCGGCAAGCTGCCGCAGCGCAACGCGGCCTCTGCGCCGCCTAACGCCTCCGACCTCAAGGACAAGATGGAGCAGCAATTGCGAGAGCAACGTGCAGCTCACCAGCAGAAACGAGCTTTGGAGTTGTCAGGTGGTACAGTGGAATATCAACATTGTTATTTGTTATAATTAATAAGTTGTATAATAATTACTGTCTCTTACAGAAAAATCGAAGAATACACCTAACCAAGGCTCTGGGAAGAGTACACTGACCTCATTATTGACCACACACACATCTACTCCAACTGGTCAGAAAAATGTTATTGGGACTAGGAGAATTATTATGACAAAAGGTGCGGATGGCACAACAAGGGTCATAAGTCAGCCAGTCGGTAACAGTAATAAATCAATTTTATCTTCCGATGTCAAAACTCCTCAAAAAGAAGGACCTCAGAAGGTTCAAATAATTAGAGCTCCTGATGGTAAAATAACTGTGAGAGGTTTACTAGCAGGACAACAACTGATACAGATGCCAGATGGTAAATTGCACGTGGTGATGCCTGGGCAGCAAGGAATAACGGGTCAGCTAGTTGCAGCCTCTCCCGCGCCCAAAGCTGACTCAGACGCTACGTTATGTGACAATAATGATAAAATTTCTGTTCAAAATAAAATGAGCTCAGAAAGCAATACTTCTATTCAATCGTCGCGGATTTCAAGTCAATCAGTCACACCCGCGCCTACACTAGTGCCTTCCGGCCGGCACATCGTGGTGCAGCCGGCACAGCAGGTGATGGTGGCGTCGCCGCAGGTGGTGGTGCAGGCGGGTGCGGGCGCGGGCGCGCGTCCGCTGCAGACCGTGCTGGTGCAGGGCCAGTTGCTGCGCGGGCCTGCCTCTGCGCCGCCGCCGCGATCCCCCGCGCCCCGCGCCGCCGCCCCCGCCACTCCGCGCCCGCGCCCCCCCGCTACACAACAGATCGTCGTGAACAATCCGGCGCTCGTGCAGCAGATCGCGGCGGGTAAAATACAACTCGCCACTGTCAATGGACAGCAGGTTCTGATACGGCCGACGGGTAACAATCAGGCTCAAATAGTTGCCCACATTGGTCAGAGCCCGGCGCCCACCGCCCCCGCTCCCTCCCCTGCGCCCGCGCCGCCACCCGCTCCCGCGCCTACGACGCTAGTGCGCGCGGCGGCGCCGCCTCTCGCCCCTGCAGTGGCTCCGCAGACGCTTACCGAAGATCAAATTATGGAGAAACGGCTTTTAGCAGGCCAGCCACCGGGTACTGTGATAAAGACTGTTACGGCACAGGTAGGATTTTCTTAAAATATTAATTTGGTCTCATATAAATATATAAAATGTTTTTTAGCAGTTATTTTTTTTATTTTTAGGTAATGCAGACTAGCAGCGGACCCAGCATCGTTTTGCAAGGCCTTCATGGATACTCTCTGACACCACAGCAGCTAGCACTTGTACAGCATCAAGTGAAACAGCAACTACTAAAAGGTACATATTAATAATATAAAATGAGTGAACTGCTATATCTTCAAGGAGTGAAAATAAATGACCTCAGTGTTATATGCCTTTTGTATGCAGGTGATGCAGTGCTCATTGCATCATCAGAAAGTGAATTCCAGGTATTAGTTACAATTTCGAAAAGATTTGAAATAAAATTCTAAGCCTGAATGCGAATATAGCGAAAGTTTTGGCGTTCCTTTCCATTTGGCTACCCCACGAGGGATACAACGTGAAGCTAAAAAAAACAATAAAGAATCACGTCTTGCAGTACAATCAATGTAACGTAAAAACTCGCAGCTCAATAAATCTGGACAATGACAGTCGTAATTTATTTCTAAACATTTCAAAAAATTAAACTTTCAGCACAAGAATCTACAGGCAAACAAGGCATGTTGGGGCCGCGGAAAATGTACTTAGCCGTGCAGCCAACGCCTAGCGCGCCGCCTCCGCTGACGCCCGTCGCGCCCGCCCCCGCCCTGCACGCACTGCCCGCGCCCGCGCCCGCCCAAGCGCACCAGGTAATATATTACTATTAGGAAAGGGCACGGGTTCCTGATTCTTTGACATTTGACAGTCTTTTGTGAACAATTTACACTTAGAATTTATTTTAGATTTTATGTTTAAGGAGGAAACTTACTTTATAACATATTTTTTAAATTGGAGTTGTTATATTTTAAAACATATATATGACACACTCTCGTATATATTTAGTTCTTTACATTCACTTAGTATTTTTATTACATTATGAATTTGCCTCACCTCAAGAAGAATGCATTTAAATAAAAATCATAGTAATGATTTTTATTATTATTTATTAATATATTATAATATGTTGTATAATATCCATATATAAAAACGTGAGAAGAATTAAGTAAAAAAAAATGTTACAATAATAATTTTGAAGATGTGGATAAATAAAGGATTCACACTAAGAAAGTCCACTTTAATGCCTTACCTGAAATTGTGCAAGAGGCATTAAATATGTGAATATTGTTAAAATCGCCATATCACTATGCGATTTTTTGACAAAATCGTATAAGTAAACAACTAAAATAATAAAATAATAATAATAAGCTTTATTTTCCAAACAAGACACCGACATTACATTATTAATATTTTCATATTATAAATATATGTTTTAAGGTGAAACTCGAGCAAACAACTACTTAATAATAATTAGTTTCTCTTACAAGGACGGTCAGAATATTTTCATGTAAATTTTAATTATCTTTATATTTTATATTACAACACAACACAACTTGTTAAATTAAACCAATAAATACTGTTTTTTTTTACTTTTATTTCTTTAGAAAAGTAATAGCATCTTTCAAACGTAAAACAATTGCCTGATACTTTTATCAGGAAAATAAGTTTAGGTATAACTGGTTGCAATTGACTAAATATCTGCTCTCTTTTTAAGTATGGTACCTTTTTGTTATGCACTTTGATAAAATTGTAATCTCATTTTAACAATCTATTTATTTTCTTACTTATTGCTTGTCCCCAAAAATGGATGATAATAATAATAATATAATAAAAAGATTGAGGTCTAGTGAAGACAATTTGCTATATTATTATAGTTTGTGAAATTTTAAATTAATTTACACTGTGTTGATGGTAAGACTGGATGTTTAAAAATAGTAGGTATTTGAATACAGCAATAATATTTATATAATTATTACTGTAATAACCAAAGATTTTGTACATTAGCTAATGTACACTCTGATAGTTACTCTTTGCATTTTTAAGTGTAGGGATATCAGTATTATTTTTAAAAAATAAAAAAAAGTATAAAATGTATGTACGTACGAATTATACTACTTTTATACCTAATTTGTAACAGTATACATATATACATTAATTCAATATGTCTAATAATGTCGGTATATGTGTGTTACAAGGGTTAGTTTCAAAAATATTTGTAGTAAATACTTTGTTCTTTTGTATATGAAGAAATTGTTTATTGCTTTTGTGTTAAATAGAAATTAAATATAATATAAGCTTATGTATTTTATATCTTTCATGTACTTTTAAATTTAAGTCGTTAGCTGCATATATATTAATTATTTAATTATTTAAACCAATAATTGTGTAAATTTTTAATATAATTACTAATTTTCTTAGACAATTCTCTACTGTGAGCAGTACATCGAACTTAATGATTAATTACAATTGAGTTTTGTGACATTTATTTTTACTTAATATAATTCATTACCTTATATATGTTTCTTGCTTACAGCGGAGGGGTTGTTTAATGACTGATGAATAACTTGTTGATCTAATTTTGTAAAATATTTAGTAAAATTGGTAGATGTTACTTCTATTATAAGTGACACAAGTACAATTGTAATACAAATTATAATTATTAAATTATATAATTTGCAGTAATAGCTATAACTTATAAAAATGCTTTACATGATAAATAATTTTTATTTTTTTTTATATTTCTGAAAGTAACTACTAAACAATAATATTGGTAACAGAAATTGCTCATACACCACCTTCTATGTATGTAATCGTAACAGCTCTGAAAGTAAAACAAGATTGGGTAGTGCAATATGATGATATTCAAATAAATTTTTCAAATAGCTTCCGACTTTCATTTAATCAAGACCTTTTATCGTTTACGTACATTTATTTTACTTCTTATTTATATATTAGTTGTTTTGTGGGGGTGTATGGGCAATCTTTTACTTGCGTCTTTGGTTTATCAATTTTTTAATTTGTATTCATGACCTGTAACACTTACAAGAAGTAGCAAACTATGTACAAAATTGTAGATGCTATTAAAATGTATATTTGTACTTATATATTCCCACAAACAGTTATTTTGCTTATAACTTTTATTTTTTTATTTTCTATTTTAATTTCTGCATGCTTTATGTGATATTATTTTGTTTTTCCTTTTAGGATAGTACAACAGAGGATAAAGTAAATCGTCAACCTTTAGTCAATGGTGAAGACCATGTTTCTGAAGCAGTGAGCCATAAGGAGGCCATGCCCTCCAAGCCAGAAGATATACAAGGGAATAATACTAAAACAGATATAGTCAATTCTATTCACGAAGGAAGTCAAAGTAACAAGTTTGTTCTCACTCCTGACTATATACAACAAAGTGAGCTTTTTTTTTGTTAAATTAAAGCATAATATATTTACGTTTTTGTAGGTGAGATTACACCTTATAATGCAATATTTCAGCGATTAAAAGCGCCCTGAAACAGGAAAATCTCAATCCTGAAATCGAGGAGAAGTTACTACAGCTGCAGCGGTACCAGGAAAAGCAGATGAAACCCGAGGGGCTCGTGGAGCGCGAGGTGCGCGTGCTGCCCGTACGCTCGCCCTCCCCGCCGCCCCCGCGCCGCCGCGGGCCCTCGCGCCACGACGACGACGACGAGTGGATCGAGGCTAGCCCGCGCAAGCGAGGACGCGGCGCCCGACCGCCCACTCCGCCCGCGCCCGCCGCACTGCCCACGGCCGCTCCCGTGCCCCTCCCTGCGCCCGCCCCCGCGGCCCTCCCCGCGCCCGCACCACCGCCCGCGCCCTCCTGCGCACCCGCGCCCACGCCTGTCGCCGCCGCGCCCTCGCGCCCCGCCTCCACGCACTCTCGGCTACTTCTGCTGTTCAAATACAAAGAAATGCTCAAGAAGGACATCATCAAAAAGAGAGGTCTGCTCGAGAAGGAACTTGGTGTAGAAATACAGGTCGGTATCCAAACAACACTTAAGTGTGATATATATTCTAAGAAACTAATTAGAGCATTTAATTATTTTTAAATACACTGCTTATTTTCAATATCGCATGGAAGATTAGATAAGTAAATACAAATAGGCATTTTAAACAAAATTCTAAATCTTTTAAACTTCCGTAATCAGCGTTTACTATATTATATTTCGACTAACACGCTGAATATGAAAAAAAAATTATGATCTTAACACAACACTTAAATAAAAAAATAAATACAACTAAAGGAAATAGGGATAATTGTATGTATATTTCTCTAAATACTAGAAGGATTAGTAAACTTATATTTATTTTAATTAATTATTCAACCTTTTCACTTATTTATGTTACCTATTTTACATAATTTCTATAATCCTACACTCACACTGAATTAAAATTAGATTCTGTTGTTCAATTGCCACTGAGACATTGCAAAGGGGGCTAGTTATATTTACTTTATTCTAATATTAATTAAAATTTAAAAAGTAATATGATTGAAAGGACGGTCACCTCTGCTTGAGGCAGCCTATCACTTCAAATACATCCATGTGCTATAGTACCGAAAAGACTTTATTTTCATATATAATTCATTTCAAAAAGACGTGACCTGTTTAAACCTGGCAACCGAAGGGTTACGGCGAACTAAGAGGTGTCAACCAATTTTTTTAGTACCTTACACGATTTTCTTTTGAAATTATCAACGTCATTTAAAAGAAAATGGTATAAAAACATTACGTGGTATATAGCGTGAAACTGAAAAAAAGTATAACTTTGCAACATCTCGTTTGTAGAAAGAGCTGTCAGCGGAACTCGCGATGCGCACGCGCGCTGAGCGCACCAAGCAGGAGGAGGTGCGCGGCAAGAAGCGGGGCGGCGCGGCGGGGGCGGGGGCGGCGGCGGCGGCGGCGGCGG
>JAXGGP010000027.1:5872690-5884639 GCA_035584415.1 Eueides aliphera
CCCGCGCTCCGCCCCCCTCCCCCGTTCCAACGCTATGGCGATTTCAAATTCGCAAAACTCCGAGGCCCACCCTGTATTTTGTTATAAAAAGAACATTTTATATTAATTTCAAAATTTACAGTAAGACAACCAGAGAAAACTACAAAATCTCCATTCCAAAATCTCTTTACCACAACCAAGAAACCTAAGGCTACGAGGAGACCTACGTCGACCCGAACGACTACTACAACAAGGGCACCTGTCACTCAATCCGACCAATACCAGAAACCAACGGTAAGGATTAGTTAGTTATAAAATAGAAATTAAATATCTTGCGCATTTGTGTGTCTGTCTGACATAAACAACTTACACGGACGAGTATTAATGCTACCTTTTTCCGCATTATGGTTGAAGTCTCGACATATTTAAAATCTATAGAGTAATTTTCTAGGTATATTACTAATTTATGAAATATTTATATTATGATGTGCCAAAAAAATATAACAAAGTTCTTTTTCCAATTCTAAGCGGTTATCCATCGAATTTAAAGTTTTCCTTTTAAATGACACAAAAAACATATTTTTTTATACGTTGTCGTTCTGCAAGCTCTTAAAAATCTTTTATCAATAAAATGTATAATCTATTCATCCATTTTATTCAAAAATATTGTTTTTCAGCGTCTCTTTTAATGTATCTCTCTCTCTATAATGAATTCTCTCTCTAATGAATTGTCTCTCTCCCTAATAAATAAATCCAATGAATATTAAAGTTTCTCTCATTCTTTTAGAGTTCCGCATCTCAAAAAGTTAATTTTTTATGGTGAACTAATGCGACAGGTTGTGGGTTCAAGGATATATAATATTTAATATATTCAAACTAAATATTTGATGTTCTCATTTCTTCGCCCTGGTTTGTTACCAGCGTTACCAGATAAAGCGCGGAGTTGAGTTTCGTCACGCAACTCGCAATGCCTCAAATTTGGCGGAAAGGTGGGAACAGAACGGAGTACCTTAACACCAAAATTCCCTCTGCTTAGTCTGCCATTTGCAGATTCAACCTGAAACTTAACCTAAAACTCAAGCGTCAGCGTAAAATCTATAGAGGTCCTTTCATACAAAATGAGTGCATACGCATACAATTGAAACCCTTCTTAATTCGGTTCTGTTCGTACTTGACAGATTTCATCTCTTTTAATATTCTAGCGTTGTACAACCGGCACGTACCACGCGCACCCTCGCTGCGAGAAATTCTACGTGTGCGTGAATGGTGCACTCGTAACGCAGAGCTGTGCGCCCGGACTCGTATGGAGCGCGCCGCGGTCCCAGTGCGACTTTCCCTCTGCAGTTGCTGCCTCCTCCTGTACCGATCGCCGGCACGTCACTACTGTAGCGCCCAAGCCGAGTGCCAACTTGCAACTGGAAGACAAGCCTCGTAAGCTTAAACTCGTTATTACTTTTTTTTTAACTCCACTTCTTTTTAAAAAAAGAAGAAGGTTCCTTATTTGAAAACTTTATATTCTTTTATGAGTAGAATTACTACCTAACATTAATTAATTACTAATGTTTCTTCATTCTTTCAGAATTTTGTGATAATGGACAATATGCTATGGATCCAGAAAGTTGCTCTCGTTATTTACACTGTTTGTTTGGTAAATTCGAGGAGTTCACATGTAGTGCTGGCTTACATTGGAACCAGGTAATAGAACACGGACATTTAACAACCTAATAATTTACTTATATATAAGGATACATGAAGCTAATTGTTACAGGATAAACAAATTTGCGATTGGCCGAACAGTGCTAACTGTAAAGTACAAAAAGTAACAAGTACCTCTACGACAACAACAACTGACGTAGCTATAGTCGATGTTGAATCTGAAGAAGTGGCGCCGCCATCCAAACCAACCGTTGATCTTGATGTTGATCCTAATACTAAACCAGAACTTGCCAACAGTAAGTTTGAGTTATATTTTCTTTTTTATTTGAGGAAATGGAATAAAAGGACGGTACTTATATAACGCTATTTTATGTTTATAGCGCGTTATAAGCTCATCTGCTATTACACGAACTGGTCTTGGTATCGCCCCGGCCTCGGTAAATTTAATCCTGAAGATATAGATCCATCAATTTGTACTCATATTGTATATGGATTTGCTGTTTTGGGCGACGATGGCTTAATTAAAGCTCATGATCCTTGGGCGGATACAGAAAATCGTAAGTAATTATTATTTCAACTGTAAAGTCACGATTTGCAAATCATACTATATGTACTTGTGTATGTTACGCCTTATAAAATGTCTCATAAAATGCTCATCATATGCTCTAAAAAGTTAGAATAACTCTTTAGAATAAAAGAAATATATGTAAATAATTATTTTAACATAAAAATATAAGAAAGATAACTAAAGCTTCTGGCTAATCACTTAGTTCGAAATAGTACCTAGTTACATAAAAAACATACATGTTATTTATTACTGTTAAAACAGGATTCTATGAGCGTCTAGTAGAATTTAAAAAATACGGCGCTAAAGTCTCACTAGCTATTGGAGGATGGAAGGACTCCGTTGGAGATAAATATTCTAAGTTAGTTAATGACCCTCAAGCCCGCTCCAAGTTTGTGATACACGCTGTACAATTTATTGAAAAATATGGATTCGATGGGTTAGACCTAGACTGGGAATATCCAAAATGTTGGCAGGTTGGTAGTAGAAATTGTTATAATTATCTATAGATGTAAAAAATATAAATGTGAGTTCTGCAATATTTATTGTTTATGGCTATACTCTTGTGAATCCACTTAAGTGTAATTATTTGTAATTATTTATAAAACGTAAATATGCATTATATTAAATTCTTGAATTGTATATTTAAGGTGGATTGCTCAAAGGGTCCAGATTCAGACAAACAAGGCTTCGCGAACTTAGTCCTAGAACTTTCATCATTATTAAAACCCAAAGGTCTTCTATTATCATCAGCTGTTTCACCCAGCAAAATGGTGATCGATGCTGGATATGATGTGCCAATATTAGCCCGCTATTTGGACTGGATTGCTGTAATGACTTACGATTATCACGGACAATGGGATCAGAAAACTGGTCATCTTGCACCACTTTACTATCATCCTGACGACGATTACACTTACTTTAATGCTGTTTGTATTTTTTTGTAGTATAATTCATATAATCATAATATTACATTTGCTCAATATATTTTAAAATTCGAGAAGGATATTCTTATATAAATAATAATTATTGTTTTTAGAATTACACAATGCACTATTGGATGGAGAAGGGTGCGCCTGCTTCCAAGCTTGTTATGGGTATTCCTCTGTACGGACAGTCTTTTACCACTCATTCTAATTTAGATAATCGTGTCATAAATGGCTTAAACTTACCAGCAATTTCGGGTGGAGAGGCTGGAGAGTACACGAGAGCCAGCGGTTTCTTAGCTTACTACGAGGTAATGTTTAATAGTGTTGTCCAGTTCTCATCATTATTTAATTTAGTTAGGCATGTCGTGATGTAAATGCCACAGGTTGTAGGTTCAATACTCACTCGAAGAAATAAAATATTTAATATTTTCATTCCTTTGCTTTGTCTGATATTCGGTGGAAATTAAAACGGAACAGAGTTTCTTAGCACTAGAATTCCTCTACCTACCTTGCAATATGCGGGGTATCGCTTAAAGATCTATTAAAATATAATGTACACTTGATTGTTTCAGATTTGTGAACGTGTTAGAAATCGGGGTTGGAAAGTTGTAAAAGATGCTAAAAATCGAATGGGACCTTACGCATTCAAGGGCAATCAATGGGTATCATTTGATGATGAGGATATTATTAAAAAAAAAGTTGACTTCATTAAATCGCTTGGATTGGCTGGCGGAATGGTCTGGGCAATAGATCTTGACGATTTTAAGAACCGGTTAATATTTTATTAAACTTACTTTTCAACAATACAATTTTATTATTACTCAAACATAAGAATAACATTTTACAACATATACTATAATCTCTAAAATGTTTTCAGATGTAACCATGGAAAGTATCCGTTACTGAATACTATAAAAACATCTTTACTTAATACTAATGAAGAGACCGATTCTGTATTGGAGGATCCTTTGTCCGAACCTCAAAATTCTCTAGATGACGATTTCGAAGACATTGAAGTAAAACCTATTTCAAAACCGTCGACTTCTACACTTGCTCCTAGACCTATTACTTCGACCACTAAAAAGCCAACCACCACAGCTGAAGTGCAACACGATGAAGAAGAAAGTTTTAAAGTTGTATGTTACTACACAAATTGGGCATGGTATAGGTATGATCGTTGTTATTACTTATGAAATGGTAAAATTATTTTAAGGAAAATGGTAATGGTACCTAGTCGACGTGTTAAGGTTTTTTTTTTAAATATAAAGAATATATAAAGTTTAAAACAATGATTACAACTTACTACTTAACGTAACCTGAAAATATGATGAGGAAGCAGCTTAGATTAAACTATTTTAATACAAAGTTAGTTACAAGATACCTCTAGCAATTCATTGCTAATAAAATAATAAGCAATAAAATATATCTTGGGCTTAACTTAAAAAAGAAAAAGCTAGGATAGCTTATGTTGTGGGAGCAAATATGCAGTTGCTTAGACTTAGACTTAGTCTGCTGATGCTGTTATCTGATATAATTGGTGCATTATATTTAAAATGTATTTATATGAGCATTATATTTTATATAATTTATTTATGTATTATATCTAAACATTATAGTACGCAAAAATTACAATATCATACATAACTTAAGATCTTTATATTCGGCAGGCCAAGCGCAGGAAAGTTCGTACCTTCAAACATCGATCCGTCGCTGTGTACGCACATTGTATACGCTTTTGCAGTACTCGATAGTATGAAACTTATCATGAAACCTCACGACAATTTTTTGGATATTGAAAATAGTTTGTATTTTTTTTTCATTTATGGTATAGTATAAATATAGTATAGAGGTCACTCGTGGCCAACGTGCCAACGCAACGGTACGCAACGGTAATAAGGCAAAAAGCGCGGCGTTGGGTTCCGCCACTCAACATGCGATGCCTCAAATTCGGCGGAAAGTGGGAAACGGAAGACGAACTGAGTGTCTTAACACTAGGTTCCCGGGTTCTCTCTGCCTACCCTGCCTCGTGCGGGATACAGCATGGAGACAAATCCATATTTTCAATATTAAAGCTTATTGAAATTTGTATATTTAGTAAAGCTACCCTGAGAAAAAAAGGACATACCTTTTAACCTATTTTTATATTATATATCATATACAAGATTTTTGAGAGACATTTTTGAGCCGATCAGTAAATAGTGAAAAAATCGCAGTTGAATCAATAGAATTTATGAAAACTAAAATTTATATTTTTTTATAGTCTAACACTATTGTATTATTTGAATCTGAGGCAACCAAAGTAGAATTTATATATTTTTATTTAAATGTTTTAGAATTCTACGAAAAAGTAGTGGCACTAAAGAATAATGGTGCTAAAGTAGTGATAGGACTGGGCGGCTGGAATGACTCAGCTGGCGATAAATATTCCCGCCTTGTTAACAATCCTTCAGCCAGAAGAAAGTTCATATTACATGCTCTTGACTTTATGGCACAATACGGTTTCGACGGCTTAGATCTTGATTGGGAGTATCCCAAGTGTTGGCAAGTAAGTAGAGAAATATATTTTACAACAGACAATTAATATAACACTGATAAAAGAACATGAATAAAAACAAAAATGAAATTTATTTGTCTGGCTGTGGACCGTGCATTTTCTGAAGTGGGAATCGGTTCTCACTCCAGAGAATGAATTATTTTTATTTCTTCACCTGAGTAACAAGACAGAGCGACGAGTTTAGTCACAAGTGGGAAACTATATTAATTAACACTACATTCGATCTGTCTACCCTGCCTTATGTGGGATACAGCGTGAACAATGCTAAAAAATATCTTAAATGTTGAAAAAGAAAAATATGTAATAAAATAACAAGAGAAAGGAGTTGATTCCTTAAACTTCTCTTTATTGTAAAATGTAAATTTTGTTTCTATCTCTTAGGTTGAATGTGAGAAAGGTCCTAGTTCAGATAAACAAGGTTTTGCTGCCCTAGTCAAAGAGTTACGTGCTGCTCTTGCTCCACGCGGACTTTTATTATCTGCTGCAGTCTCCGCCAGCAAATATGTAATCGATTTAGGTATGTAATTAGTAAATCAATAGTTTATTTATTTATTTATTTATTTATTTATAACAATTAACAAATTATTACAGGATTATCTATACGATAATAACCGCATTAGTGCGCAGTTATTAACGCCCTCCCCCATGCTTGATTGTTTATAATTCTAATTTAACAATTTAAAATATATCTTTGTTTATAGCATACGATATTCCTGTACTGGCCAGGAACTTAGATTGGATTTCTCTTATGGCCTATGACTACCATGGACAATGGGATAAAAAAACAGGACATATTGCACCAATGTATGCAAGTCAGGAGGATGATGACAAATCGCTAAACGCGGTATATATTAATTTAATAGTTAAATTTAAATTAATAAACAGTTAAATTTAAACTGAAATCTCTTTGTATCTATTTATAAAATAAAATATTTCTTTAATTACAGAACTTTACAATTAGCTACTGGATCAATCGAGGTACTCCACCTCACAAGCTGATTTTAGGTATTCCTTTCTACGGGCAGTCATTTTCTCTGACTGAAAACGCTGGTAATGGTTTGGGAGCACCAAGTTACGCCGGCGGAGAAGCCGGTGATGAGACAAGAGCACGAGGCTTCTTGGCTTTCTATGAGGTAAAATAAGTAATACATTCTATTATAAATTTATTTCTAAGAATATAATGGTGTAACGTCATTCTAAAATAGTTACTTTGGCAAAATTGCTACAAAATTTTTATTTATTAGGCTGAAATTTTAGTGTTCAATGTATAGCTATTGTTTTATAAGTGATCATTTTATTAGAAAGAAATTAAGAATACATTATAATTCTTACATATGATAACAAAATTTTAAACAATAAGGGTATGGACCAAATATCTGTAGTGGTACGGCATTAATGCATAAAAAAAAATTGTTTCACGCTACATCTTGTGATGTAGCGTGAAACAATTTTCAGAGTGAGCTGAAGGAACCCAATGTTATACCACTCCGACCCGTGTTTGACGTATAAGTTTAGAAATATTACGTGTTAGCGAGAGTGAGTGAGATAGCGCTGAGCGTGACGCCTGTCTTGTTCCCAGAACGAGGAAATGAAAATACTTTATTCCTACGGGTAGATATCGAACCTACGACGGTCGCGTTTACCGCCAGATGCTATCACAACACTTCGACACGATGGCCCCTGTTTTATGTCTACCTATATAACTTTAGATATGCGATCGTGTACGTGTGGGCGGATGGCGCGTGGTGCGCGACGTGGGAGGGCGCATGGGTCCATACGCGTGGCTCAAGGACCAGTGGGTGTCGTTCGATGACGACCACATGGTGCGTCATAAGGCGGAGTACGTGCGCGCTATGGGACTAGGCGGTGCCATGGCATGGGCGCTAGATCTGGACGACTTTGCAGGCACGCGCTGTGGCTGCGGGAAGTCCCCGCTGCTATTGAGTATCAACCATGTCTTGCGAGGGAGGGAAGCGCCACCACAGTGTCCCTTGGAAGATGGTATTTTTTTTGTTTTAAAACGTATAAAAGCTAAAGTATAGGGACTGTATGGCATAGCAGTCAGAATGCTTCAATGGTTATCAAAGGCACAAGTTCGTCGCTACGTTCAAAATCTATGTGTACTATGTGATTTTCCATTCAGTGTGGAATATATCCTTTTGTACTTTTTGGTCTCAGAATCGGTTCTGTTTATATGCTTATGCTTGTCTATCTATACATATGTATTTTTTTGTATATCCCTTACAACGCGTTTTTCCTAGTTAAAAGTAATTTTTAAGAAACGTCTTAGTTAAAACTAGTTTCAAGTGAACAGAATACATAAAATCATAAAATTTTAAAAAGAAACATTGTTTATAACATATGATATAATAAAAAATAATAATCAAACAACCTTAAATTAAAATAGTTTAAATTTCAATAACAAATCAATCCTTACATTGTTTTAATTTAAGCTTGTTTGATTACTTTTTATTATATTATGTTTAAACCAATGTTCATGTTTGAAATTTTATAATTTTTCGTATTCTGTTCACTCGAAACTAGTTTTAACTAAGGCGTTTAGTAAAAACTAGTTTTAACTGTACCATACGAGTATATATGTAAATATTTCTATATTTTATTTTTAGTAGGCTAATGCCAGCTTTTACGAATTACAATGTAATTAAATAGAGTTAACTATACAATTTTTAATCTTTAACAGTACAAGTAGAGAACGAACCAGATTCTGCTGTAATACCTGCTCCTGAAGATCCAATAGAACCCGAGGAAATGCCCTCTGTGCCTCTCTCGGACACTGAGATCTCAAACGAGGTAAGCTTTTCAATTGTCATTTATTTTATTTTATTATAAAGTCTAAACATTAATATCTAATATTATAGGCAATATGAATAAATTAAATTCAAATTTACAATACGCGCCACCATTGGTCGAATCTATACGTGACGTCATATTAATAAATGAACACATATTTGTATCTTTCAACTTCGTAAGCATGCTAGTTTGTTAGAATAATACTATAATTCAATATTATATTGCCGTATGTTTGAAGAACACTAAAACCCTTTTTGTAAAGCAACATTAAATAACCGACAAAAATTAGATGCATTTATGATGATATTATATTTTTATTTTGCAAAGAATTCCGGTTCCCGTTTACTAAAATTGACTCAGACCTGCATAGTATCGGCGCAAAAAACCCAGCAGGACAGTTCTTTTTTTTTAAATATATTGTTTATTCAATTAATTTATGAAAATTTTATATAATATTTTTTTTAATTATTTTGCATATTTACTTATACTCGTATAGAGTATAAGTAAATATGCAGAGTAATTAAAAAATATATGTGTAATGAGAGTAAATGTTTTGCAAAAAATATTTTTTGCAAAACATTTACTCTCTATCTCTTACTCTTTAATCTATTATCTGTCTATTTACATAGACTTAAATAATGCACATAATAGTTACAAGATACAGATCTAAAACAGATGCTGGAGTTGCCCTCTTAATTACATTAATAAAACTTGGAAAAAGTCACGGAGTATTTTGTAATTTATCTAAGGCTTTTGACTGCGTAGACCACGGTACGTTATTACGTGAACTTAGCCATTACGATGTCAGAGCACTGTTTGTGATCTAATTCATCATCGTACCTGAAGATTAAGGATGTTACTTTAAATAATGTAAAGTCTTCCGACAGCTTTATGCTCGCGGATATCCCATAAGGAAAGATCCTAGGGCTTCTTTTATTTTTAATTTATAAAAATGACTTCCCCTTTTGCGTTAAGAATAATACGATATTGAACTATTTCCTGATGATACTTCTTTAATTTTAAATGAAGGCCTTAATAAAGACAATTATGATGAAGTGAATAGAGAACTGTCCCTAATTCTTCACTGGTTTATTGTAAATAATTTAATATTTAGCACCCAGAAAACTAAATGTATAGGAATTTACCACGCCAAACGCCTACGCCTTGATAATAAAATGCTCATTTTTTTGTGATGTCGCAGTATTCTTGGGACTAGCCCTAAATTCGAAATTTCATTAGGGCTTCCATCTGTTTCCTGTTTCGAGTAGACTGAGCTCCGCTACTTATGCAATAGCGTACTTTTCTAATAAGAAAAGCGAGCCAGCTTACTGATTTTGATACTGTTTGGCTTGTGTACTTTAGTTATTTTCATAACCTATTGTCCCGTGGAATATAACTTTGGATCAATACTGCAAATATCGAATCTATATTCGTAACACAAAAAAGGGCGCTATTATAGCGCTAATTCGCGTCATTAACAATATGAGAACTCAAGAATTATTGAGAGAAATTAAAAAAGGGTATTTTAGGGTTGCATCACAGTACATATATAAAAATATATCACTTAATCGCAAAAATATTCACAATTACTTTCTCAGAATCATGATATTGATACAAAAAGTAAAAACAAGCTGATCACTCTTAGTTTCCGTCTGCAAAAAGTTACTAATTCTAATTTTGAAAATTTTTAATATAATTTTGAGCTCGTTCGATCAATTACTTAAATTTTAAAGTAGCCTTTAAAATATGCAAAACACTTAAAAAGTATTCGAGGCGTCCCAATACACATAAAACACTTCATAAAACCTAATAAAAAAATGTGCATGTTATAAACATGCACAATTTTATAAGTGATAGAAAGTATTATTTTTCGTGCGGAGAATAGTCTTTTGTAATGCAATGCCAATGTCAATGGGTTTCAAAATAACTTTTCAGTTTAAAACTGTAACAAGCCTTTTATTCATGTTATCAATGTATGTAAAAAAATATTGATAATTCGTTTCGTTGTAAGTTAGCACTGTATCTAACTTGTTATGTTTATTTGGGTAAAAATTATTATTAAATTAGTGACTCGTAATAAAATACAAATCTTTCTGCTTTCCATTGATTACTACGTACTTAGAAATAATATATTGAGCGTGTGAATTTTATTAAACTAAACTAAAATATTTTTTAGGGTGCTTCTTATGAAGGTCAGTCTTGTTCGGGTATAACATTCCGAGAAGAAGAATCAGACTGTGCTAAGTATTACTTATGTATTAACGGGCAGTACATGCAGCTCGAGTGTCCTGCGCCATTAGTTTGGAATCAGGTAAAATAACGCTTAGCATTATATAAATATGCCTAATGTATCTTATGGACAGAAAGCATATTAAGATCTTTTTTTAAAAGAAGTATTTAAAGTATTTATTGAAAGTTGTTTGTGGTAGTTTTAATAAATAGTCCCACAATTCACCTATAGGTACCTATCTGCAATGCGGAAAACTAATAGCAACTAGTCCGTGACAATCACCTTTATTAGTTTTACAAATGATAACGCCTGATTAGGCGTTGTTAACATATTATTTGTTAGGTATTGCATACGTTATCCAAATCAATATGATAAAAAAGACTATAATTTTCCTTCTTTATATATCTGTTACTAGTATATTGCTTATTTTTGTCATTAAAATTTTATGCAAAAAATAACGGATTCTGATTACCAACGGGCTGTATGTTATATGAACATTTTCTAAACCATACAAAATATACAAAATAATACATATATATACTCGTATGTATTTACAGAATCATTGCGATTTTCCTAATAAATCTAAATGCAAGGGTAAAAACAGCTTGAGGATTATTGACGGCAGTAATGAAGTTGAGCCTGAATTAAAACCTATTATCGCATGCTACTACACAAATTGGGCTTACTACAGGTAAGTTCACAAATTCAATATATGTAGTGTACCTACGGCTTATATCAAAATTAACATATATATATATTTTACTTTAAAAAACATTTCACATAGTTGCATGGAAATTACTGATAATTTTTTTTCGATGCTTATAAATTGTTTCAATTTCGATACTTGCTAGTTGTTTAAAAAGCTATATATATATATATATATATATATATAGTAGGGACTCGCCCGCGGCTTTGCCCGCTTGACTGCATTTTATTTAAGGCATTGAGAGTTAAGTTGTAGAATTCGACACTACAATTGAAATAAACGGTAAAACCATATTTAAAATTCGTATTTTTTTAACAGACATGGTAATGGAAGTTTCGGGCCCGAACAAATAGATCCCACTTTATGTTCTCATATTATTTACTCTTGGGCACATCTCGACGGTGACACGAATACAGTCGTCGCTGGCAATGCAGAATTGGATATAAGTAATGGTAATTAAGCCACTAATAACTATAAACTCTGATTTGTATTTATCTATTCAATTGATGGAAATACAAA
>JAXGGP010000027.1:6097102-6107643 GCA_035584415.1 Eueides aliphera
TCAGCCAGTATGATGGCTCCCCAGTTAATGCAGTAGAATAAATGTCTTTTTTGTCCACACTTTGTTTAAGCTGTCTTCTTCTGGTAATGGTCAACTTGGAGCCCCAAAATGTATTTTTCGCGTTCACGACGCCTCCAGCAATTAAGCGGTTACCGAGGGTGCTGAAGTAGTGAGAAAACACTGATTCGCTTATTCTATGTCTGGGTGGACAATAAACAGCAGAAAAATTTAGATATCCACTCTGGTCTTTAACAGCAATTGTTGAAGCCTGGATGTGTTCTGTTCTATACTCAGGCATTAGGCAATGAGAGATAGATTTTTTACAATTACAGCTGTGCAAGCATGACCTGTTCCATTTGGATGGTTAGTAGAATAATGGTAGAATTCTATAAATTTGATATATGTAGGTTTTGTACCATGTGCCTCTGAGACTAGTAATATATCGAGTTGCTGATGGCTTAGTAACAGTCAACGTCAATTTTATTGGGTGTCAGACCATTTATGTTGAGTGTTGCTATTCATAAAGTGTTCATTTAGAAAGCTTGGTGACTAGAACAGTTGAGACTTAGAAGAGCCAGATTAATAATTGCAATTGAATTTAAAAACCAAACATACCTGGCCAATCAACATGTCATACATTAATGCACCAAGGCTCCACCAATCCACAGCTTTGCCATGACCACTTCTAGTTAAAATTTCAGGTGCCCTATCCAAAATAGATAGGATAGAAATTTTAAATATATTGGTAAAAATGATGTATTCTAAGAATTATATTTATTTAAATATTTCGATAACTTACATGTATTCAATTGTTCCACAAAATGTGTGAGTGACAATACCCTCTTGAATGTGTTCCTTACATAATCCAAAATCTGTTAGTTTTACATGGCCTTGTGCATCCAAAAGAACATTTTCTGGTTTAAGGTCACGATAAATTATACCTAAACTGTGTAAGTGTTCCAAGGCCAGTATAATCTCTGATAAATAGAAACTGAAAATACAAGTCATATTAATTTGGATATATAATATTTCAATGATACATTAAAAGATACAAATCAATCTTAGTAGAATGTGATGAAATATATATATTTTGATATAACATAGACATATATTGTGATAAAATGTAACTTTGAATGGTTCCGTAAATTACATTATTTTAAAATGTAGTTTTTGTAAAAAGAATCTTTTTAGCTTCATTTTGGGTCTCACGGCAAACTGAACCCGGTTACCTAGTTTTAAGAAATTCCATTGCGATAAAAATTCTGTACTGTACTTTCATGGGATTTTCAAGATATTGCGGTTTCAGTGGCAGAGATCGACGCGCCGTACAAGCCTCAAAAGTACAATAAACAGAGATTGTATATATGATTAAATAGTAAAATACAACAAATATTTATATATATATATTATTTTGTTTATATATGTATGTATATATATATATATATTTTTTTTTTTTTTGGGTAAAATTGAAATCATGCAATCAGTCGTGACTATGAGCAGATTAGTGGAGAGCGGATTGGAAATAATATAATATGAAAATATATAATATATGGTTTCCAGACAAACTACATTACATTTCCATTTTCAATTATACAAATTTAATGCACAGGCACTACTACTAATTATATTTACTCTGTGGAATTTTATACATTTTTATTTGATTTAATAATAATATAACAAATAGACAGTCTTATGAGGCTACTATCTTATCTGATTAAAGCAACTGAAGGTTTGAACATAAAAAAAATTAAATACATAACTTCTGACAAAATATTATATTCTTAATAACATTTTTTTTTGTAAACTTTATAAAAAAAGTTGTCAAAAAGTATAGATTTTTTGTCCAAATTCTATAAAAAAAATTGTCATAAAGTATACGTTCACACTGAATCCCGCACATGGCAGGGTAGGCAGAGAGAGAGAGTTGAGTAGTGAAACTTAATGTAGCACTTTTGCCTTATTACCAAAGCGAAAAAATTAAACATTTAAATTGATAATATTAAATATTTCATTTTCTCCAGTGGGGATTGAATCCACAACTTGTTGGTTGCAGTCACACACTTGTGCCGCTGTGCTACAACAGGCCTCAATCATATATTTTGAGTAATTACCAATAAGTTGATACACTAAGCTGGGGTATGAAAAATATCTTTACATTTTATAATTTGATACCTTTTGAAACACATGCCTCCTCGCATGAAATTTATGAAGATATTTTTCAAAAAATCACTATGAAATATTTTCATAAATAAGCCCCTCATATTATGTAACTATATCACTACATTTATATTTAAAAATTCACTTCAATTCACTTTCACATACCATGCTGTGTCTTCAAGAAATATTCCTTCACGTTCCAAGTGCATAAATAATTCTCCACCACTTAAATATTCTAAAATTAAATATAATTTACCTCCAGTTTGAAAAGCATATACTAATTCAACTATAAAGGGATGCTGAAATGACAATAAAAACTTGTATTAAAATATCAAAATAAAATGTTATATATTTTTGCATTTTAACCTATATTACAAGACTCCATGTTGAGACAAATTAGAGCTCACAGGTAAGTTTACATAGACTATGTATTAAATGTAAAATAATTTTATTTACATATACATTATGCAAAAATTTAATGCACCACCCAAATTTAAACATTCAGTCATGTCATTTTAAAATATATGGATTTTAATCAATTACCTTAACTGCTTCTAAAATGTTTCTTTCTGCTTTAGTATGAGCAGTGTCCTTTTGGTTGCGAACAATTGAAGCTTTTTTAAGCACTTTCATTGCAAAATGTGCACCAGCATCAGGTCCAGTGATCTTACGCACTTGAAATACCTTTCCATATCCACCTTTTCCTAAAACTTTTCGTAATTCAAAATCTTGAGGACCAAGTCTTTTACATTGTCCTGGATTTACATTATCTTCAGAAAGTTGTATTGTCTCAGATCCTTCCGCTCTAAAAATTAAAAATAAATTTTATTAATCACAAGTATTTTTACACTTTATAAAACTAATATTTGAACAAATATTTGCTTACTCTACTATATTATTGACGTGAAGCTCGGGATCATAATCTACCTGTAAAAAAGTAAACAGTTGAAAAATAAAATGTAGCACCAAAAATATTAATTATACAAAATATCTACGTAATAAAATAAATAAATAATATAGCATAATTTGTTCAATTCAATTGTGAATTATATACGCAACTTATCTTTTAATCAAGATTTAGGTTAGGTTCATTAACTATAGTCTCAAAAATAATGTTAATACCTCATCAACTTCTATAATATCGTCTTCATCAGAGTCTGCGACTGTAACTGTATCCACATCTAAATCTAAATCAAAAACACCTGCCATATACGATGACATCTCAATAAAATCACATCAGCAAAATAAAATATTTTTCCAGCACTTTAGTGATAAGTATAATCCCTTAATAAACTAAAAAAGCGCAAAAAATTATTACAATGAACTAAAAATTAAATGTCTTAAATATTATCGTGATTTTTTTATGAAAATTGAGAAGTCAAACACACAGCACTGCTACTTGGTTTTTGCGAGCTCAGATTAAAAATAGGTATACAATACAGTATAATATACACCACAGAACACATTAGCCCGATAGGTAGGTATACACTATACAACAATACAACACACAATACAGTGTATTTCCTTTTTAAATTGAATCTGTAAAATGTTTTAGAGCACAGATATATATATATAAGCTTGAAAATAACACAAAGTAAAGAAATATTCTTCTCTATTATAGACAAAAATATTAAATGAAGTGTGCTTTTTAACACCCATCACAAAAAGGTAAGTGTTTTTGTTAAAGTTTGAGCTGTCTGTGTGTTTATCTGTGGCACCGTAGCTCCTAAATAAACCGATTAAATTGTGTTTTTTTTAATCGAAAACGTTCATCATGGTATTGGAAAAATACAAGGCACCTGATGGTGGATGATCACCACCGCCCACGGCCTGGTGGTACACGGATACCACAAGAGGAGCTACAGATGCGTTGCTGCATCAGGGCCCGGCATTTCTCAATGCGAAACGCATCAGCCAAAGCCACTACTTAACGTCGGATATAAAGACCCCAGGTTTGGGGGGTGGTAATAATCCAATCGAGTCTGCCCATACATGCCATTGATGACAACGTGAATATATATATATATATAAGGATTGAATTCTAAATGCTACGACCGAATCCTGAGCTGTTGTAGTGGTGTAGTGGTCGCTGTCGCGGGCCTCCGCAGGTCCCAACCTCGACCCCAAAGTCCACTCCCAACCTCGACCCCAAAGTCCACTCCCAACCTCGACCCCAAAGCCAGGAGAGGTCCAACCTCAAAGCCAGGAGAGGTCCAACCCCAAAGCTGCGCCTGAATTGATAGGCGCCGAGTGACACCTACGGCAAGAGGGCTCTAGCCTTGATGCCGTCTCCCCTCTCCCTCATAGGGGGTCGAGAGAAAAAAAAATATTGAAGATAAATACTACGAGTATTCTTCTTTCTCTTCTTGGCAATTATCATTTATAGCCAGGGTCTGACTACGTACTTGACGTACTGCATCTTACACGGCATTTAACGTTTATATAATTACATTCTATATATTATAAAATTGGCACAATTATTTCTAGCTCGTTCGTTGTCTTGAGGACGCCTCAGTCTGATTGAAAAAAAATGTTCTTTGTAAACATCGACATAAGTCGAAAGAATAGCAAAAAGAGAATTATTGAGAACAATTGTCGAAAGAATAGAAAAAAGCAGCCAGAGGCCTTAAGTCACCACAGTGAACATAGTTATTTGTTCCCGTTTACCAATTATTGACAAAAGGTGGAAAAAGGTGTTGGGACTCCCTGGAGCAAGTATAAAGAAGATAGTAACTACAGAGGGGTGAAAGAGACACATAGAGAAAGTAGGGTTAGGGATGAAGGATAAATAATAAAAAACATAGTGTTATAAAAATAATCACATTTATTTTTATTTAAAGGGATATACAGTATTAATGTAACATACTTAGTAAATTGAGAATTCACATGAAATATTATGAACTAAATCGAGTTGCTTAATAAAATAGTTTAATTTGCCTATTAATATAATATATACTGAATAAATTGAAAATTTATATGAAATATTATAAATCCCGTTATAAATATTAAATAAAATATTTAATATTTAATTTGTCTACATACAGTTTTTGAACAGATGTCAGTTTTAGTTGTCGAGGGTGTAAACATGTATTAGTAATCATATAATTAACGAAAAAATTGTTTTGCTATTTTTATACATTTATAAAATATTATGCTGCTTCGTAATTTTAAATTTATGATTTTATAACAATCTATAAGCAACTGACGAACGTATAAAAAATATTCAATGGCTAGTGACAACGAAAAAAGTTTGTGTAATCATAATTCCGATGGTTCTTTGAAAAGTAACAAGAAACAAAACAACAGTTTATTTGTTGGTAAGTTATAATTTCACGTTATTTTATTTTTTAATATCTACTTTGGCTTTTCTTGTATAAAATATTTAAGATTAAGGATAACCTCCTCCATAATTATGTGTACAATGTATCTACTTTGACAAAGCTAAGTCAATTATGTATGTATATAAAATCAGTCATAGATAGCTATTTTGAAACTTTCATTTTCAAAACGAAATTATGAAGAAGAACACATTTTAATGAATATATTATTAGTTCATAATTTGAAGTTTTTAATAAATACAAAAAATAATCTAGGTTAGTTGAAAAGTAAAAAAATATCTTCTGTTGTTACAAATAAGGAAACGTAAATTTATGATAATTTTACCGTCTTTTTGTTGAAATAAGAAGAATACAGTATAGTCCATAATTGTTAATATGTATTATATTTTGATATGTAGTATATAAATGAAATTTTGACCATTATGCATAATATTAATTATATCTTTATTAAATAATTAAATAAACTATTTAATAGATAGTACAACCTTCCATAATATGTCACATTTCTTATGTAAAAAAGCTGTTAAAAATTTGTCTTCTCAATTACTCTAAAATATATATATTATATATAATATGATAAATTAACACATAATGAATTTAAGTGGAATGTATGAATTTAATGGTATAGTATATAGCATCTCTATATAAAAACAAATAATTGCTTCTAAATATTTAATTTATGCTAAATTATAATTTAACTATAAATGAGGAATATGGAAAAAAAAAATCAAAATCAAAAGTCATAAAATGTATATATATTACCTGTATATTATGGAGAAATGTTAAAAATAAGATGAGGAAACCTGGCCCCAATACAATATGGGACATATAGCTAAGATATGGGACATGTAGCTCCTTTTTAGCTACTTAAAGTAAATAAAAAATAAAAATATAATTACCAGTAAAGATTGAGGAATTTGATTCTAATGATACAGGGGATCAAGCAAATGTAATATGGGATTTGATTCCCACTTGGGGAGAGAAATATTTAATATTTTTATTTTCTCACTGTTAACAAGAGAAATCACAGTTTTAAACCACTCAACATGTGGTAAAAAATAGAGAATGATAGTGATTTAAATAAGAAAGGAATATCTTAAAATTAGGTTTCTAGGTTTCTTCCTACCCTGCTATGTACAGTTTACAGCATGAACCATAAGTATTCCTTGTTTGAATAAATATTTTATGGCTGTTATAATATTTATCACTGATACAATATTTAGTTATTTAATTGTCAATGGATTAATATTACTTTTATGAAAAAGAACTTCAGACAACATTACCTGTAAAAATGGCATCTAAATTATAATAAAAATAATTTTAGATAAATATAGCTTCTAAGATAAATAAAAAAATAAATAAATAGATTACATGAGGGCCCAGCTAGATTAGAATAAGGGATTAGGTGTACAGCTGTAATATTTTACACAAAAAATAAACACACAGGTTAATTTTCAGACAGATTGTGGATTCAATCACCACTCGAGGAAATGAAATATTTAATATTTTCGAATCAAATATTTAACATTTTCATTAAATATTTAAATTGAAAATATTAAATATATTTTTATTTTAAGGCAAAACTCAGCATTGAGTTCTGCCACTCAACACACAATGTCTCAACTTCGGCGGAAAGTGGGGAACAGAAGTGGAACAGAGTGTCTTAACTGTAGATCCCCAATTTCCCTCTGCCTACCCTTTAATCTGTGTGATTGCAGTGTGAAGTAAGTGCAAAGTAAATTGATGTGTTTCTTACATATAGGATCCGTTCCCCGCTTTCCGCCGAATTTGAGGCAATGCGTTTTGAGTGGCAGAACTCAACGCCGCACTTTGCCTTAATTAAATAATATATTACATATTATTTTAATTTTAGTTTATAACACTGCAGGTAGTTAGTTATTTCTTTATTTAAATCAAGGAATTAAAGTAAATATGTCTAACAAATTCTTAGATATAGCAACCCTTTATTTCTAACTATAAGTATGGATTTAACAAATGGTTAAAAAGTAGAAATGGTTTAAAAGGCCTACTCATATTTTTATGCATGATAATACTTTATTTATACATTGGTATGGTATGGTTCTTTGATTAAAAAGTCTTGAGTGCAAGTTTAACATTTTCTACGTTAAAAGAGCCATAGTTATTAGTTAAAGGTTATTTCAGTTTTATTACATGTCAATGTCATGACACATAACTAAGTGAAATGACAGGTGACATTTTACGTTTATTTAAATGGTGTACGATTTATAAGTTTATTGTCTTAGTTGATTCTGTAGAGTATTTTGTTATTATACGATAAAATGGAAAGCTTAAAACGATATAACACAGTAGCAATGCTATATATTTATTAAAGTATTAGCGAACTTTAATTATTTGTTTGGCTGACACTACGTGTACTGAAAACCTGAATAAAGGTCGTTTTAAGCTATGGATCTTAGACTAGAACATAGTAATTTAGAAAATGTTCCTCAATATTTAATGCAAATAGTTCAAAGAATATTATTGGACAGTGAATCTTTAGATATAGCCAAAGAACAAATTTTTCTTACAATGATTATATACATAATTTCTGAAAATGGATTAGCCCCCCAACTTGACGAATCTCAAGCCAGCGATGATTATAAATCTATTAATATTCATCCAATTGTGAAATGGAAAAAACCATCTGGAATTTATGAAATTCCATTTAAAATGATTGGTTTTATTAATACTGATATTATATTAATGATAGTACCAATGGGTGCCTCAGTATTATTAGATATATTTGTCAAAAATAACATCACTGATGTGTATTCAACTTGTCTTCCTTTAACTCAATATGATACACTGGAACATTCAAATATAGCCAAGATGCTCTATGATGTGAATCATCTATCATTTACATTAAAAGAGAAGATAATAAATCCAGCAAAAAGTTCTGTACTTAATTTTTTTGGTTATATCAGTGCCAGTCTTACAGGACTACCGCAAGAACTCCTTTTTAATATATTATTAAATTTACCAATAGTGGATATTGTAAGTGCTGCTAAAACTTGCACCAAATTCAATTTGTTACTGAAGAACGATAATTTCTGGCATAAATTGTTCAAGAGAGATTTCAAAAGTAAAATTAAAGATAAAAACACTGATTGGAAAACTGCATATATAGAAGCATTCTCTTCATTACCTGCTCCTAGGACTTCATATTATGGACCGTCACTTAGATATTCTGATTACTTAGTATTTTCTGAAGACAGTTTGCACTATCCTTGGATTACTTTATAGAATAATGAAATTGTTTTTTTATTAATCTATAACATATTTATGTAAACATGTTTATTACAAATTAAGATTTATGCCTAAAGTAGTCTATATTATTTGCTATCTATTGTAACTAGATGTAATATATTATTACAAATCATATTTTAATAGGTGACAGTGGGGAAAAATTAAACCTGGTTACACAACAGTCCATCAGCAAAGGAGGGAGGCATTTGTCTATACCTTTTGATTCATCAGCAACTAATGGTGACTTAAGTAAGTGCAATCTTCCTTGAACTATTTAATTACTATATGTAACTGACATGAAAATGGTTATATAAAAACATGGGATATATATATGAATATATTGTTATTATATTTGATTATTGCAATTAATTGTGGAACTGTGATATTTATATTTTGTCGATTTTTAGAGGGCTTGCTAAATATGGTTTATTTAGAGGTTATTTTCTGAACCTTGATTTAACTTTATATGATGGCATCTTTTTATTTTATGCAATGCATAACATTAAAGAGATATGTGATGTATGGGTTCAATACAAAAATATTATTTTTGAAAAATGTGCTTAATATTTTAATAAATTATTCTGAAAAATGTGCTTAAATTTTTACCCCCTAAGGTAACCAACATTGTAAAATTCATTAATTCATTACTCATCATAAAACAATATGCAGACTACCTTCTTGCCAAACATAATCTACTGATGACTGACTTTTTGGTTTACTATAATTATGTAAAAGTAAGTACATAGTTATGTACTATCAAGTATTACTTGATTTAATAAGTACCAGTTTACTTCCGGTTATAAAGTTTGGCATTTCTGGCAAAAATATCTTAACCATAATATATGTGTTAATTTCCATAATAATGCAATTTACAACAATCATATAAATTAAAAACTAGCGACTCACCCGCGATTTTGCTCGCTTGATATTCACTATATCCTATTCAGGGAGCCGTGACATAAAAGGTAAACAAACCATTTTTTAGGTAAACAAACCGGTTTTTTATGGTCACAGTTGGTGGAAGAAGACGATTATATTTTGTAAAAAAATATCAATAAAAATATAACCGATTAATATTATTTGTGTATATTTTTATTAATAATTATTTTGTAAGTGTTAACTTTATTATAGAATGAAGTCTATGAGACTTATGTTATGCTCTCAGATTTATTAAAATAGAAAACCCATAAAGCGGAATGATGAAGATACAAAACTAGCAATATTTCTTGTACCATAAAATATAATGCTTTTGATATATAATGATTATTAAACATAGATGACACATAGATATATAATGATTATGAAACATTTACAATATGTACTGTTTGATTAAATAAGTAAAGTTAAAAGAATATAAATAAATGAAAACCGTTACGAGCACTAAATAGTTATCATTTTTGATTTTATAAACATTTTTCAGTGAGGAACGACTTTTATTACACTGTAATTTATTAGGATCATAATCATTATGTAAATTTGTCAATATAATAATATTTGTATATGATATTGATATTGTATAATAGCTAGATAGCAAAGTAATGCTAAGGTAAAGTATATACCATAAGGTAAGTTGTTGCTTTTTTTATTGTGGTTTACCAAGTAGAACTAGTATTCAATATGTTTTTTCTGTATACTCCATTTTACGGTATCATAAACGCATTAAATTATTTTCCGATTTTATAATAATTTAAGACTTTTTATTTGAAATTCGACGACTCACTTTAACTTGTCTTTGCTGAAAAATTATGAACTACCAAATCTTCATCGGTTTTACAATTA
>JAXGGP010000027.1:7520441-7531342 GCA_035584415.1 Eueides aliphera
CCCCCTCCCTGCATTTTGGTTGTGCGTGATACAAATAGAGATTGCCTTAATACGAAATATGTAATAATAAAGTTCATCACTATGTTGAATGCGTGTCAGAAATTTTTAAGCATCGACTCAATCCTAAGTTTAGCCATAAACAATACTTTTCAGTTAGCGTAGCTTAAACGTGTTTAAATTTAGTAGCATTTTTTGTTCATGTTAATTTATGAAGCGTAGACTTATATGGGCTTTGGGTAACTTTTTGACATACTTTTGTTTTATTTAAGCGCCGCGGTTCTGTCGGAGCCTTTCCCAGTTCCGTGGCGGGCTTTGTAGCTTTTTTTTATTTTGTTGCCGCAGGTGTAGTGGGAGTTATACCAGCGGAAAGTCGACTGTTGGTCGGTGTGGAATATGTAAATCCGAATGGGCTCGGCCAAGGCACATAGGCGCCGTTGCCGTCAGCACTACAACACCCGCTCTCCACATGCTTCAACTTTACCACTCTCTTGCCCGAAACCACCGATAACGGCTCCCGGAATTTCTTAACCAATAAATCTTTACTTAAGTAAAACTCTCTTTCGTATCACGCCCTCTGTTTCCCCCGAATCGCAAGGAATGCAATGTCAAAAACAAAATATATATAATAACATGTTAGAGCGAATTCGCAGATGCGTACGTGAACAGATCGCCCGACTAGGTTGCCCTTATAGCTCGATACGGAATCATTTAAACATATAAAGCAATGCGGTTTCCATCAGGAAGTTTATCCAACTTTTAGATAAATAAATTATAGGTATCATTCGTAAGGCATAAAAATTATATCATAATATAATATTATATTGTAATCATGTGTCAAATTTTTAATGTATTAATGTATACTAAATGTAAGTCACTAGTATTGTTCTTGTCAATGTTTCGACATATCGTCTTAATTTAATCGTAAGGTATGGTATTGTGAAGCCAATATATTTTAAAATAAAGGAATTTTCCGCTATATAAACACAACGTTTTGTCGTTTACTGTCCAACTGATTGCTTGGTAATCGAGGTCGATCACAGCCCGCTTATTTAACATTCGCTCGCTTATCGATTGCGACTAAAATAAACGAAACAAAAATTATAAGCGTGGAGTTGGCTAGTGGTTATAATAATATAAAATTCCATAAAATTCTTGGATCAAAACTAAAAAAGTAGCTTTTGAATCACTTTCTGACTCATCCAAATCGGTACATGCAGCTTGGTGTCCGCGCGTGTCACAACGAGTTGGTAAGCACATGCATGTGCATTTTACGGGGGCATACGTTCCTTAGTAAAGGTAGAAAGTATTGTTTACGAGTCCCTCTGCTTTTGCCCCCGTTGGAGTCAGGCACGTGCGACCGCGGTCCCGCCACCGCATCTAGAGCATTCCTCAAATTCTACACGTTACCGCCCTCAGAATGCAGCCCGCGGACCAGACCCATACAACTATTTTGCATAGTTCAATGCTATTCGCTTGCACTCAGTTACTTCAGAATTTAGATTTCCTCAATATAAAACATTTAAAATAGTTCGGATCTGTATATATTTAAATTTATAATTATGGTGGTGAGGCGGCAAAACGCAGTACATCGCTAAGTGCCAATGTTATATCAATCATTACACAATTTTATAAATTCAATCTTTTGAATATAGTTACTTTTGTGTATAGTGCTTGTCGCTTTGTTAAAGGACAGAACTAATCGTCTGTGCCCGTTATCTCTATCTATCCCTTATATATTAGATTTTCTCGTTAGAAATAGTTTTTTTCAATAGTACTGGCGAATTATCGCTAATAGTTAAAGAGTGCTATGTTTGGATGGGTCAGATTTGTAGATACATTTATAGATTTTATTTAATGAATGATAGTTTTTGACATTAATATAAGTACGTTAGTCTAGCAAGCTCCATCGCTCGAACATTTTAATTGTAGAATTTTAAAAATGGAATGTTGATTTGGTAAATATTGACCAATATCATTAGAGTTTAAAGATTTTTAGAGTATATGGAGTATGAAAAGTTGATACGAACGTAGTGAATACATCATCCTTTGTAATAGAACAAGTCAATAAATTTTCCTTGGTTGACGCAGCGTGATTATCAATCTCAACAAAGTGTATAGATTTTTTAGTCCGAGGATGATAGATTTGTATACAAATATTTATAGACCGTTTTCGTTATCGATTGTAATGAAAATGATAGTGCTGAAAAATACAAGACAGACAGCAGTCGGTGAATGGAGTGTGCAGTCCGCAACAACAATAGGGCGAGTAATATTTATCTTTGAACTTTAAACTAAAGTTTGATCAGTATATTACTCCGTTGCAGATATAGAATAGTGTAGGCCATAATGTGCGTAAGCTGAATTCATGTTGTAAAATTTGGATAAAACGTGTGGTAGTAAAATAGAAATCCAAATTATAAAGTAAATTAGTAAAGCTTAGAACTAATGATAATAGATTCTAGTATAGACGAAAAATTAGAAGGTCAAAATCGAATCAGAGTAAGCAAAATTTGTAGACTAAATCTGGCCATTTATAAGATTTAACTAGCTGCGTTTCTGAATAGTATATATATAGACTTAGTAATTTTATGGCGGGCGATTTCCTTTCTATTGTAAATTAGCGCTTAAAATTAGCGTCGAACCTTATTTCATTGTGAAGTGTGAATTAAGAACTAATAATTGCTTTATTTTAAGAAATTAGCGGGTAGCAAGTAAGCGTTCAGGTAGATATTTGTCGGTATACATAATGTGATGGTGGTGCAAACTCTTTTTATAGTGGTAATTGTTATAACTAGACTTAAGAAATAGTATAGAATTTTAATGTATTTTAAACTGTTGTGCCTTAGGCAAGAGGTATTTATAGGCAAAATTTTGAACATTAAAAAATTATTATATGCCATTAGATATTGTAGTCATGTTTCCGATTTAATATTATAAATAGAATAGAAAATGTAACATTTTCAAATGTAGACTTTAATGTAGTAGTAAGCGGTATTTTCCGCAAGTATTTTATAACTTAAATAAATGGGTAGACGATTATTGTAAATTTCAGTAACAGTAGAATGAATTTTGAAAATTTACAAGATTTTATCAAGTGTGAATTTATATTTCTCGATTCATTTAGATTTTTTATCGCTTTTCATGTTTTGACCATCTATGACTGAACCATGCTGGATTATAAAATATTTTATTAAAAAACAAAAAGAAGTAAAAAAGTAATGGAGTACAGTAAAATACAGAAAAATAGGATTTAAAGAAAGATATACTTGCTTCTTTGAATTACAAATGCCTGAGGGTGGCGCGTGCGAGGCAGCCAGCAACACAGCATAGGAATTCCATTAATTTGCAATTGAGATAAGTCCCAGCTAAACCATCGAAAATCCGCAAAGCGTATCATCTTCACGGATGTTATTGATGGCTGCTATTAAATATACGTTTTCGTTGCGATCTGTGGTAAGGGACCAATCTCATGTAAAATAAAACATTTCAATTATTAAGTAGATGATGAAATATCATCCAGTTCCAGCATTTTGTGTACTTATTATATAAAATTTTACATAAGAAAATATTTTTTCTATCTTTATATTTATTAAATATTTGGATAAAATAAATATTTATGAATAATTTTTTATATTCATAACTAAGTATGCATGCTAAATCGCTGGCATACCTTGAGTATACTTCTTTTTATTTATCATTTACACTGATAATTCATTTTATATATTCTATAAAATATTGATATTCATATTTTATACTTAAACGTACATAAGAAGTAAGAAGTAAAAACAAAATCCTACTTCTGACAGCACCAAGGGCAGGTCTTACAGCGGAGTACGCCCCGTGAATATTTTGCACGGCCGTCATCCTACTTCTGAAGAAGAATTATTAAGTTTCTTCGAACTTCGCAATTATGAAAGTTCGAATAGCTCTCACAAGACGGGCTCAGAATTTATAGATGAATGTGTGCTTTCCGTAAGGTGCGAGGTTTACTTGGGGTGCAAACCACCTTACCTCTATAAAGTCCCTACGACTTCGCAGCTAAGCCAATAAAATTGGAAATTGCTAGGTGCTAACTTGTAAAGTTATTTTGTATTTCAATTACTTTATTATAGGACTTTTAGAATTATGTATCGATCTCCTATCGAAATACGTTCACGTCCTGTTCTATTTTAAGCAGCATAATGATTTCATTAGAAATGCTATATTCATTTATAAAGTAAAACCTTCTACCGTATACGTTAATAAACGGTACAAATTTCAAGAAACTTAAGCTATTACGCACAAATTACATCCGCAACATGTGTTACAATGTAAAGCATAAAGTTAACGTCCGCCGCAGCTGATATGACCTGTGTAGATAACTATGAAGTTCCTTCACACTCGCACAATTTGACAGTAAAGAGAACTGTTTAACTTGTAATTTATTAGAGCTCCGGAGCACGCCTTAAGTTAAATTGGTCCTGTTTTTGACTGGAGCGTGGTATCTAACCCGGGAGCCTCCATTGAAAGCTCGAATTGGTGATTTCATATCATAACTAAATAAACTTTTCGGCTTTTGTTACGTCTTGATCATCCTAATTTAATAGAAAACATACTAGAAATTGTTACTCTTCTCCGTTATTAAATTGCTGAATAAACTGATTCTTATTTTCTTTTACACTTTGGTAATATATAATAAATATAAGTGCTGTCGATATAATAGGAAAAGAATGAGCTACGTGCGGTCGACATGCTAACGATCGGTAGACGTGTCTGCGCTGCTGCTTAAATTCTTATTTATTACTCGGCAACCCTCAAATAAATAGCCTCTCACATCGCAGCGTAATGTTATTAAAATGTGTCAGCATTTTAGTAAGGGCCGGCGAGCGGGCACGAGCGAACGCGAACGCGATCCGTCCGCCTCCGTGCCATCTATCATTCATCCTCCATTACTTATATTGTACTTTTTTCGCAAAGTCACTCGCAAGCCGGTAATCACCTGGTGTGGCCGCGGACCTTCATTTTTCACACTAAATCATAACCCGCTCATCTAACAAAAATAAAATTTGTCGTACAAGCCAATAGGACTAATGGCGATATTATGAATAAGCAAAAAAAGGAATCATCCTTTACACAGCACTTTAAAAACATTACCAGCACTAATACGGATTGAGCAATTTTTTTAAATAAATTTTTAAAATCTCATTGGACGATGGCAGAATTTCACATTAACTATTTCCTCCGCTTACAATTTGTAAGTAAATCGGACTAATTTAAAATTCGAAGACACTAAAAGCTTTCAAAATTGTGCGCGAAATAGTAACTAGGGCGGGACGTATGGCGGAGCGAGTAGCGGGCGATGCGAGCGGGCGCGAGCGGCGTCAGCCCGCTGCTACGTGCACCGTATGCTAATGCCACTCCCTATTCAATAAGCAGACCGCCGCGTGCCACCGAGAACTCATGTCAGATAATTTACTGGATATTTTGTAAAAGTTTTTTTCGTAGTCTGTGATTTATGCGCGCGAAAGTTTGAGCTCTCTTTTTCATTTGAATGCACGTGACATACGTTATATTTTTGTTTCAACATAATCTCGACTCGGGAGTCCTTGGTGTCGCCATTCGTCAACACGGCATATGTCTTGAATGGCAAAATTATTCATGGATGCTACTTTATAAAAGTGTTGTATTGTTATATTTGTTATTTATTTACCAAAATTAAAATTAGTACTATTATTAAAAAGCTTCGTACGTACATAAAGTTAATAAACGATGGTTCAGTCATAGATTTGTGTGTGTTCTATAATAAGCGAGTGGTCAACTCGTATACGTGGACCGAATGCGAACCATGTGTATGTTTGCAGTGGACCTGACCAACGGCCAACTCACACCGAATAACAACACACCGCTGCTCGCGCAGGCGCTCTCAGGTGAGGACGCGGTCATGTCATCCTTACATGCAAACATGTCGTTTATCACATTTAATACAATAACAACTATACACTCATGTAACCAATATCATTACTGGACATTAAAACAGTATTTATCACGGTGTAACCGATGGCCTGCACATTGCATTACGAATATTATTTGTAGTTAATGATATAAATATTGCCTAATGTTGATGATATCTACCAATAAATAATGTAATAAGGCCTGTTATAAACTTTATAATATAGTGCCAAAAAGTGTTGTTCTAAGCATTGACTATTCCCATCAGAGAGATTATTTGAGTTATATGACTATCTGACGACCATTTGGGTCATATAGTCATAAAGCTTATTTTCGTATTTGACTCATAAACGTATTTACGTTTATTAATTTACTTGTACGTTAATATACGTTTTTTAATTATAAATAACACAACATATTCTCCGTAGTCATGAACAACTATCAGGCCGCCGCTGCCGGTTTTGGACCGCCCGCTTCGCCGCATACAGCCGGCGGGCGCGCAGGCTTCCCAGCCGCCAGCTCACCGGGCCCCGCGCTTGACGTCTACGGATCAGCGGCAGACAGCGTGGGCTATGTGCAGGCTGCTAGTCCCCAGCCTTCTGGTTTCCCCGCTATCGCAGTCAGCCGTGCGCCCCTCAATTATACCCCAGTAAGTCATATTTTAAATTTTAATACAACTTCAAAAATAATAAATTTCTTAGATCTAAATGTAATTATTGTAAAACAAACCGATAATATAATTTGATTTAAAATAAAATAGTAATTTAGAAGAAAAGAAAATATTTCAAATTTATTTGATGATAAATGAGATAAAGTTATTAATTTTCGATTCTAACTTTTTTCATTTGTAACGTGTCATGCTCAAAATTCCTATTTTAGGGAGGTTCAAATAAAGGTAATTTGGAAAATCGTCTCTGTTCGAGAAGTTCCAACTGTCACGGAATTCAAATTAATGTTTGTTCTGTTTTGTTTTTCTTCCGAGTTCTTGATTTGTGCTCCTCAGATGCAAAAATTTATTTAGTACGACATTTTCCACCTTTTGTAATAAAATATTTTCTGCGAAAATTAAATATGTAAAATATGAAATACAAACCGTCGGTGACGCCTGTCAAGTGATACATGACAACACTACAGACTCAATTAGCGACGACACTCTGAAATTTTAGCAAGACGGTCCAATCTTATTACTGAAGCGATCTTCCTCGTCGCTCTCACGGCGTAATCACCATAAGTTAGCTAGCAAGTGAAGCGTGAGAGATGCGATTATAAAGTGTTCCGAAATATGAAAACGGCGGGCGATGGCGGCAGCAATCTACGCGGTGCATTGCCGCGGGTAATGGCTTTTTAAAACTGCGACCGTGCTCCATAACTGCTTCCCAGAGACGCCATCAGTCTTCATTGCTTGTCGGCACACGCCAACGCCACCGAGATCTTAACTCTTCACGGCGACGTATCTTCGAGACATTTTTCAAACTACCCTTAAAAGCTTTTACTTTATTTTTTTCATAAAACTAACTATCGCAAAAATTTCATTAAAGTTCAGTTTAAGGGTTTGTGATAATAAGACATATCAACTGCAAAATCCTGTGATAATCAATGTTCTATAGTAATGGAAAATAAACAGTTCAATCACTGGATGCCTGAACTCGGCTCATGTGGTTCCTGGACGTAAACGGTCTTATTAGGTAACGGGAATACCCTCACGGGTAATAACCGTAAATCAAGGAGAACAAGTGGTGTAATTACCAATGCCGCGCGGTCGCGCGCCGCTCTAACTCATCCGCTCGGTGTTTTTATTTTGTTGGCCATCGAGAGCTTGCTATTGACTCTGAACTTCGAAGTTAGCCTTAAATCTGCCCCTAAAGAACTTAATGATTAATCGATCGCTTTATACTCGTATTCAATTGTAATCTCAAACTCTTAATGGATTTATGAAATCATTCGCAATTTACTTTTTATTGCCTAATTCAATCTCTGAATTTTCATTTTTTTTTCTTTTACAGGGACCCTTGATTCCTGCGGCTTTCACCAACGGTTATCATTGAAAGTGTTATAGCACAAATATTAAACGTGAGTATGTTTTTATTGTGTGGTCTCTCCGTGCATAATTAAAATGTCGTTACGTGGAATGGCGCTTTAAAATACTGGTGCTTGTAATTATTGCTGTCGCAAATATGGACTTTCGAGTGGATTATATAGGCCTTTGAATTGAATTTCCTATATTTACTTGATTATTGTGCGTTAACTCAGCTTTTCATAATGAAATCTAATTTTTCATTACGGTTATTTACAAAAATTTAAAAATAGATTTACTTAATTAAAGTAGATAAATTTGGTTAAAATATAATTAGTATTATCGGTTTTCTGAACAGGTGGCGAGCGGCGTGGCGGCGCGTGTCACATGTCAACGAGTGCAGTCCACCAGCCAGTCCCCGCGCACGCCGCGCCACGCGCCGCATCGGCGACGGTCGTCTAATCCGTCCGGCCACCGCGCGGACCGATCCGTCGACCGCGGCATCCCCACCACCACTCCCAACTCTCCCACCCCCGACCTGACTCTCCTCGACCGAGACCTTGTCTATTGTAAATAATGATAATCTTTTTGTCGTGTGAACGAGAGATAGTCTTATTAAACAGGTATTTTTTCAAATTATTCTCGCTTCGACTGTACCGTAGATGTGTTGTCAATAATAATTATAAACTACAAAAAAAAAAACATTTCGTAATATATAAAAGCATCTAGACGATTTTATTGCAGGGAGGTATATCTTAAAATATTTTATTATTCATAGTTAAATTACAGTTTAAGATGTAACTTGCATGTCTACTTTTCCATTCGCGACTTTTTGTGTTACTTATCGATATTTAGAGGATCGGTTTCGTGGCATATAAGGATCGCATCCGACGTGTTTCACGTAATCGTACTTTTCGGTAGTAAGCTTTTACATTTAAGAGTTAAGCCTGTCAGTAGGAGCAGAGTTCCGGGCCGAGATCGTATCGCAATAAGTTGAGTTCGTCGGCAGCTGTATAGGTTGGTAGGGGCTGGTCCGGCCGACCAGACCGGAGACAATAACGCGGTTTGCGACCGCGCGTTCGCCGCGCGCTATCTCGCTCGTCCACCAACACATATTTTATTCTATCTATTTTTAATATTAATGTCAAATATTAACATAATTACTATACTAATACATATTGCGCATATTTTACCTATGAATGTAATTATTTTATGCCTAATTCGAATTGTATAAAATCACCTCGGCTATTCTGTTTCTGTAGAAAAATTCAGGATTACTTCCCTATAAGACTATGTTAGTTATGCGTATACATACTTTCTTATAATAATATGTATTATGATATAAAATTTTATCCTAAGGATAACATGATCATATTTATGATTCATAAGAACATTTGACAAGCTAAGTCGAGACATTTCAAAATAATTATCTCTCATCGCATTAAGATAATAATTCATTTCTATCTTGTACCTTTGAAAGTAGGTATTGTAATTATAATAAATAACAATTTTGTGCATTACGTAATTAATATTTCATTGTTTCTTACGATTGTATTTAACTCTAATGTATAAGACCACTGTTGAATATATTCGCGGCTCCATTAGAAACGCGGAGTCACACAGTCACAGTACTTAGTCGTATTTAAAGTTTTAATCAAAGTAATAATTATAAACAGTAATAAATTTCATACAAATCCGATCGTGTCAATCATAAATTTCCAATACTCCTATAATCAAAAGACAGGGATACAAAGATATCACAGCCGTTGCGCAGTTTTGAGGTAATAGAGTAAAATAAAGTCAATTCATTAATCATATTGGTTAAGTACTGGAGAAGCAAGTAAGTTCGATGACCACTTTGTCTAGTTGCAGCAGTAAGGCAGTAAGGCAATAAGGCAGTTAGCGGAACTACGAGCTGCGCCTCTTACTCCCTACACACGAGCACTCGGTTGCAATCATTCGTTATTTACTATTATGATTATTACTCATTATCGACATCAATTAAACATTAATATTATAAATCTAGGTATTAAATTTTAGGTAATAATAATGAACAATCTTTTAAATGCTATTATTATATAAATACGTTATAAATATAAATGTTTCCTGTTACAAAAATATTGAAAATGATACGAAATAAATCAATATTCTTTTTAAAGGTAATTATTACTTATGAGTATGTAGTTAATTGAATAATGGAGTGTTAAAAGGAGCGTGCCCGTCGCCGGGCGGTACGCTCGCTTCGCGTTTTTTGTTCATTCGTGCCGAAACATCGTTCGCAGCACATCCCGCAGGAGACGCGACCGCTATTATGTTGTTAAACGTTAGCTAGGAAATTGATAATAAAATCGAAAGGTGTGAGTCTATTATAAGACGGTCGGTAATCGATATCATACCTAACAAATTAACGTAATTATTTGTTTTATATTTACGGTGTTATAGGTATTTAAGACATTTTTCTTAGAATATTTAATTATTACGATGAAATGTTATAATTGTTAGGCCCAGGCCGACGGCGGGGCGACGCGCGCGCACCGTGCCGCCGTCGTCTGTCTCATTCACTCATACATCCTCACTATAATTATATTTTCTTACCGACCTTTTTAATGTAGGAAGAGCGTACACGGCCGCTTATCCCCGTGCGAGTTCGAGTACAAACATACATACATAATATAGTGAGAGACATTCGTTTCGCTCGTTCGTGAGAAGCCATCGGTTCGCCGCGATTGCACCGAGACGATTACGAGAATTACTATTGTATATAGTTAGCCGCACGTGTAAAAAGACGTATTAGTCGATACTCGATACCATCTTATCGATATTATTAGACTCATTCGAGCTACAATCAGGATTAGCTTTACAAAGATATTAGTTTCATTGTTGTTGTTATGATTTGTTAATACGGTTTGTGAGCTTATTTTAGTCTTTCTAGGACTTCCACGCGGGTCATCGTATAAAA
>JAXGGP010000027.1:7919057-7929199 GCA_035584415.1 Eueides aliphera
TAACTTAAATATTTAAAATTTAATCAAAGTTATAGTAAAGTAAGTTATAGTATATATTCTAGTTACAGAACTATATACTGTACACAAAAAAACAAAAAAAATAGTATAATAGAAATAAATATGTAAAACGTGTTTTATTATTAGTTATTTTGGCTTTTCATGATGTCTTGTTTAAAAAAAGTTTGTTCATAATTTAAAATGTACATTTACGGTTGACGAGGACTGGAATTAGCTATATTTCGTGTTCGTAATGTTGGCCCCACTGACGCCATATTACGCGCACATGCGCAGAACGACAGGTGGTCGGCGAGTGGCGACTCGACCCAGCTATTCCGACCGAACATCGACTTCTCATGCTCATCATCAGCCGCTATAGTGTTCAAGCAAGAACGACATGCAGTGCTTTGTGTTCAAGTGCTCGTGGTGACATGGCGTCTGTGTTATAAATGTTGTTTTAATAAGTTCTAAATATTGTTTATTTACAATGAATGTGAATTATGACCGTGTTTGTCGACTGTGCTTGTCATCTCGATGCGAATTACTACCGATATTTCCTACCACCAGTTCGGATGACTCCGAACCTCCTGTCCTCGCCTCGAAAATCAAAGATTGCGTGTCAGTGCAGGTATGTAATGTGTTTAATATGTGTCAGAAAGGAGATTTAAGTGAAAGTAGACCCTTGGTGTACGTGAGAACTCGTCATCCGGCTCATATAATGACAGGCAACGCTAGTCTAGGTGGAGATGTCGTAAGAACGTCCACCATTTTGTAATGTTCCCCGGCTATCGCTCGCGGCTCGAGTCGTGGCCGTGTCGCGTCGCGGTGCGTGCAGCCGGCGAGAGACAGCCCGCGTCATGAGGATGGGGTTCGGAAATATTCCCGGAAGCTTGCCCGGGAGGGGTCTACGGCTCCACGTATCGCTAGATAGGCAGTGTCGGGCCGTGGGCATCGCTCGTATCGATTATCGGACGAGCAGACCAGTGCAGGTCGTCCCTCGCAGCGTCGGTGTGGCGTGCCTGTGGGTGTGTGCGTGTATCGAGCGACACCCTCGAGGGGCTCGCTGGTCGCCACTCGACTCGCTTCTACTTGTTCGGTCGAGCAGCAGCCGCTCGCCGCAGCGCGCTATACCTACGCCTACCTACTTAGTTTCTCCTCGCGCCATATCACGGTCATGAGGCGCGGTTTCGTCTCGTACGTATGATACGCGCGTGTTTTCTGCTTCAGTAACGTGATTGTTGCGCATTATTTTTTTCAGATAAGCGAAAATGACGACCTGCCAACTAATGTCTGCAGGAAATGCATGGACAATGTTAATAACTGGCATATATTCAAGACAATATGTGAGAGGACACAAAATAAGTTGCAGACTCTTATTAATAAGGAAAGCAACCTACTAGAAGTGGTGAGCCTTTTTAATAAAATATGTGAACATCTTGATAGCCAGTTGTCAAATATTTTTCATCAATTGTTTTTTGTTGGAATTTCAGGTCAAAATTAAAAATGAACCAATGTCAGATGAAGCCTATGATGATGGAGTGGTTATAGATGGATCATACCCTGAGATTGAGGTATGATGATTAATTTCTTATTTTTTTATTATTGTACATTGGTGGTCAGTGATAAAATTGTTAACATTGTATTATTGTTTTTTCAATAGGAATGACTTATGATTTCATGTCAAGGACATGTGCATAACAGATGCCATGTCATCATTCCACTGTAAGCATGTAGTAATAATTGCATTTAGTTACAATTATTATGTCTTGAAGCTATGGATTTGAAGAACTATTTTAGTCTTGAATATTTTTTAAATTATACTATTGAAAAATATTTTTTAATAGTAGTTTAATAGATTTATAATTTTTTAGAATGCTGGACCGGCAAATAAAATTCAACCTGAAGGTCCACCCATATTGGCTTCATTGGGACTCACACCGAGGAGTGATAAGGTAAAGATTAAGTGCCTATACTCCTTATCACTCAAATACTTACCTCTTACTGATATGCAATATTGATGTTTAATATGACACTTTAGCTTATGTTTTATAAGTTTATTTAGGAAAATGTGTGAGAATAGTTCAATTAAGTTATTTCATCCACAGAAATATGTAGACCCTCGGATGGACTGGCACCGAGTTCATGCAATTCTGGACATGGTCCAAGAAGATGAGGTCATAGATTCCCTTCAGTCTATGGAGGAATGCGATGTTGTTCATCAATCGGACCATGACTCTGAATCAGAAACAGAATTGAATAATGACTCCTTAGAGGAGTATGTTGATTGCAAAAATGGATATATGTGCAGAAATAAAAAAATATTATCAAAAAATCCTAAAATTTCATCAGTTCATACAATGGCAAAAGTTAAACAAGTTGTTGACACGAGAAAAAGAAATTTTGTAACAAAAAAACATTGTCCTCAACCAAAATCAGCATGGCAATTATTGTTTACAGATGATCTGTTAGATTTAATTGTTACTGCGACTAATGAAAAAATAGCAAAATATAGTAGAAAAAAAGCAGATAAGACGAATGTTTCTGAAGTTAGAACACTAATTGGAATACTGTATTATCATGGCATAATGCGACCTTCACATCAGAAATTCAGTGACCTCTGGAATAATGAGTTTGGAGCGCCTTGTGTTCGCAAAGCTATGCAATTGGAAAGATTTAAATTCCTCCTGCAAAACATCAGTTTTGATAATGAGGATGATGACAGTATTGTGCAATTTGATGTTATGAAGCGAATGAGGAAACTATTTGAAATATTTGCACTGAATTGTCGCACTTCATTGGATGTGGGCAACTTAGTTGTTATTGACGAGGTTATACTCCCTGTGTACGGCCCTTGCCCTTTCCGATATAAGATAAAACAAAAAAATCTAAAGGATGGCCTCAAGCTGGTCATGCTATTGGACCCATCTAATTTTTATGTGACAAATTTAGATGTTATAACAGACCCATACTTTGGTAATGACGAAATAGTTGCAAAATTAGTACAACATTTGGCAGGGACTGGGAGAACTGTGATTATGGATAGCTGGTTTACATCGAATTCACTAATACAGAGACTTTTAACTGAATACAAACTTTTTAGTATTGGTGCCATCGGACCCTCAAATGACTTAGTGCCGCCTTTATTTTTAACCAAATATAGAAGCAAAAAGATATTTATGAATGGTTTCCTGGATAATGATACATGTCTAACATCATATGTGAATGAGAATTCCAAAGTTGTTAATATCCTAGCAAATGATCCTAAATATTACAAACGGACACACAGTAGCCATACATCTTCAGTCTCATTGTATAAAAAATATCAGAGTGCAGTTGAAGTGATTGACGTTTTAATGCATTACTACACAACTATGCAACACACAAATGATTGGACGCTATCATTATTTTTTATGCTTCTCAATATAGCTTCGGTGAATGCACAGGTCATTTGGGCTTCTGACAATATTAACACAGTAGTGCAAAGACGTATGTTTATAAGAGAGCTTGGAATAAGTTTGATGGAAAACGACAAGCCAGTGCCGTCTTTCAGTAATATTGATATAAAGCGAATAAAATTCTCAACTTTTGAACATGTGACACAATTTTATAAGAATAGACGTAGATGCAAGTATTGTTTTCAATCTAGAAAAATTGACCGCAGAACCAAGCAATATTGTTTGAAATGTGGCACATTTATTTGTAAAGAACATACAGTGTCAATATGCACAGTTTGTATAGCTCCTTAAATCATCGAAATTATATATTTTATTAATAGTATTAATTTTGATTACCAAAAACGGCAATTTTAAATTTTATAGTAACAATGCTTATAAGTGTCATATTAAATATCAATTTTCGATATCCATTGTATTAAGATAGTATCCATTGTATTGTATTTGACGCTATCGTGGCACAGGGATAGTATCTGAGTGTAATTATGATGGATGTTGGTTTGATTACCATTTGGTGCAATAAATTATTTTCATTAGATAAAAGAAATTTGACAGATAAAGTGCAAAGTTGAGCTTTGTGAATGTGAAGTTGATTTTTTCAATATAGAATGATTTAGAATATTATTTTGCTTATAAGCCATTTAAATTTAAAAAGGACTACAATTAGAGTTTAATATTTTGCAATCTTTATATGATTAACATAGACAAATAAGGATTAAAAAAAAACTCTCCAATCTAAACATGTACTTTCAAATATTCCTAAAATAAATTTACTGCTTCAGGCAATTGGCTTATTATTTTTAAACAATTGTTTCATCATTTTCCTCATGATAAAAGATGTATGCAAACCACTACCAAACACTTTAATTGAATTTTTAACTTTATTTTATATTAGACTTTTATATTTTAAACTAAAAGTGTGATGAAAATTGTTCACATATGTTTTTATTTTTAGCTTTTTTATAAAGAAATTGTTTACATTTTAAATGATTTTTATTAACTTTAATTGACTAATATTTCCAGGGCATGGAGAGCGAGAAAGATGAAGATTATGAAGAGGAAGATGAACAGGAATTACTAGAGCCTCACTCCTACACAAATGTACCAAATATGCCTGAAGTATCAATCACTGTGATGCGCCCAAGTGGAGAAACTTTACACGCTCGTCAAGGTATACAACAGCTTGCGTCTAAGGACTGCCTAGTTTGTGGAAGGTCTTACAGATATTCTCATAACGCAAGAAGGCATGAACTCACAGCTCATGGCTTTGATAGGTACACAAATAAGGTCACGAACTTGAAGTCTCGAGCTCACATGCAACCTAAGTTTAGACCGAATCCATTTAATCCGAAAGCGCGCCTCATGCCAAACCCAATTAGCCATAAAATGCAATATCATCCCAAGTCTATGCCAAACAAAATGATACCACATAAAGTTGTTGCACAACCAAAGCCTATACCTATCCGGACCGCGAAAACACCTCAAAATAATCTACCATACCCTCTCAGAATAAAAGCTCTAAAAGACTTGCAAATAAAGAAGAAGGAACCTCAAATTTTAAAAACTTTGTTAACTTCTAAGCCTGAGGTGTTAGTTTCTGAACCCGAAATAATAAATTCCGGCCCAGAAAGTCCCGAAACATTGATTTCTGAACCGGAAATTGCTTCTTTCCAAGTAGAAACAATTTTATCGGAGCCGGATACATTTATAAATACACACGCGGATGATGAAGAAAATAATCATGGGCAAAATTATGACACTGTAGACATGGATTCAGATAACGAAATTGAAATTGCACGTGAGCAGGAGAACGAGAGGCATGCAGAAGGGGAGGAAATTTGTGTAGAAATCGATGGAGATACACAAGATGAGAACAATCTTGACGAAAATCACGACGATACTGAAAAAGATCACCACAATGATAACGTAGAAAGTCAAGATGTTGATACAGAGAACAATATGGAGGGAGACGAGAATTACAATAACGCCAAAGATAATGAGCTTGAGAATAATGAAAAAGAGGGTGAAGTGATGAATCATGAAGAAAATGACGATGATGATGATCTACCTCCTATGAGTATTGCGCCTGTTGTTGAAATAAATGAGGACATGCAAACGAATTCGTATAATAGTGATGGTAATGAGGAAGAGTTGGACGAGACGGTGGACCCCAATGACACCGTCGATGGTGATGGTGATGGTGAAGGGGATGGTGAGGCTGACGAAGGCGAAGGTGAAGATATAAAGGATCTTGATCCTAATAAAGTATATGTGACAAAGACACAACGAGACTTCATCCTTAAATATAGAGATATTATTGAACAAATTAACACTAAACGTTGTTTATGTTGTAACAAAGAACATCCTCGAAGAAAAGCGGTCATTCAGCACTTGCAAAAGAATGGTCATAAAGTTCCTAAACACACATGCTACAATTGCGTGTTTACGTTCACTCATATAGGAGCCCTGTTGAGTCATATGCGGTCAAACACGTGTACAGATTTATGGAAAATTATCTACAACGAAAACGGCATAACTGACGATATAGTAGTGGAAGATGAACCTAAGGACTCCAAAGTTCAATACAAGGATATTCTGAACGCTAGGTCGTATGCATGCAAGTTATGCCCGGCCAAGTTTCAATTAAAACAATTTATTATGAAACATGTTCTTGACGTACACGAAGATGGGCAAACTCGTGTTCCACATTCGTGTGTACACTGCGGCTTACGTTTTAAAGATAAGGCTATAGGAAAAAGACACATTCGTAATGGAGAATGTACGGTATATATTTCGTGTGATTTATGTTCTGAAAAGTTTTTGAATTTACAAGATTTTAATGATCATGCGATAGCGGTGCACGCGGGTAGTTATGATCCTGAAAGTCAGAGCAAGTGCGTTGACGGCCGTCCCACAGATTGTCCCATATGTGGAAAGAAGAACAACAGTTACCCCAATTTGGTGAAACATTTGAAGTGTATACACAATGAGGAGAAGCCTCATCACTGTCAACATTGCGATTCCAAATTCGAGCAAACTGCTGATCTTAACAAGCACATCTATATGGAACATTCTGATAGGACGCTTGGCATGCAGACTTCTGAGCCCGACATGAGTCTCGTGAAAGAGGAAGCGGAAGAGTACCACTACTCGTGTACTGAATGCAATTCCATATTTGAAACTGTTGATGCATGGACAGATCACCAGGTCGCTGAACACAACCAAGTGGCTCACCACTGCGATCAATGTGAGAAGAAATTCTTACGTCCGTCAGAGCTGGCGGAGCATAAAAATACGCATTTGAGAGTTAAATTCTATCCCTGTAGTATTTGTACAAATTCCTACAGCACACCTTTAAAGTTATCTGAACATGTACAGCAGGTCCACCCTGGAGCGGGGAAGACGCCAGGTGACACGGAATTCTTTTGTGACATTTGTATTAGATCATTCAAAAGCCGCCAAGCTTATTCCAATCATATGCGTATTCATGCCAAAGTGCCTACAACTAATAGAAAACCTGGAGAAAATAAGGGTTTTGCTCCACAAATTATAGGGAAACCAATACGCCAGTTTTCTATGCAACCTGGTTTTAGTCCATACGTTCCAAACGCTCCTTATTGCTGTGATATTTGTGGAAAAGGATTTATGCACAAAAAAAATATATGGAAACATAAGAAAGTTCTACACGCCGATCTTCTTGCTGATAGAAATGACAGCGAGGAGAACACCATGCAAGCGTCTACTGAAGAAGATGAATATAATATCGACGAAAATGGCGCTATTTTGTCTACTCCGCAATTCAACAGTTTTAACTTTACTAATTTGTCGAATAACATGCAACAAACTTCTCAAGATGCTTTACCATACTCTTGTGAACTATGTTACAAGAGGTTCCCTCTAAGAACGAGTCTTTGGAAACACAAACGGGCAAAGCACGGTATTAACGCGAGTGCCAGTACATCGGATACCCCGACGCAACCTTCAAACGAGGGCACGAGATCTAGCTGCACTATATGTAAAATAACCTTCACAGACAAAAAATCTTACTACCGTCATAGAAAAAATGTTCACAAATCATCAGTACAGATGTGCAAAATATGTGGAAAACCACTGAACTCGAATTCGGAACTTTATGAACATCTAAAGGCGGCGCACGCTCGAGAACTGCTAGGGTATAACGCGAACCAAAGTTCAAGTAAATCTCAAGATGTTAGTCAAGATATGGATGTAGAGGATGACGAAGGCCAGGACTCGGTCGATCCCAGCATCGACTACCAGGCACGATACCCCTGCGACACATGTGGGAAACAGTTTGTGGGTCTGTTAGCGTTACAAAACCATCAGTGTATCAACCAGATTCAGAGCCAACCACAAACATTTGATTGTGAAATATGTCACAAGAGCTACACTTCCATCGCGGCCTTGAAAAGTCACCGCGGCTGGCACCTGCGATCACCAGACGGTAAGGCCGCTGCCAACAACACGGGGCTTTGGATGCCTCAAAACAAAGTAACGAGCAAAGTCAGCAAACATGAAGTTGTTGACATGCCGCAAAATACCCGCTCGTCGACGTCGGCCAACTTAGCCAAGCGACGGCTACCGCCCGAAGTGGAAGTGACCGTAGTGAACCCGAATAAGAAATTACGATCTGACGATTCCATAGACTTGGACCATCAAAATAATTTATCCGGTGGATCGGAAGACAGGTACTGCAACATTTGTGACAAGGAGTTCACCAAGCGAGCCGCATACCAGCGTCACATGGACGAAGTGCACCAACCGAATTCTGTTTTCTGTCCAGTCTGTGACAAATCATTTACACGAAAATCCACCTTAATTGTACATATGAAGAAGCACTACGAGGGCGGCGAGGGCAGCTCCGGCACACAGATAGACGACGACGTGCACGCGTGCGAGGTGTGCGGCGCGCAGTTCGACACCGCGAAGGACCTGAACACCCACCACGCCTTGGAGCACGGGGACGAGGCGGACGACACGGGCGAGTCGGAGGACGACGGCGGGGCGGTGGCGCCGCCGGGCGAGTTCACGTGCGGCCAGTGCGGGGACGGCGTGGCGACCCCTCGCGACCTCATCGCGCACCGGACCATGCACTCCACCCCTACCAAGTTCTTCTGCAACATATGCAAGGTCTACTTCGCGAGAGCCCTCGACCTGTCCTCGCACACGCGGGCGAGGCACTCTGACAACGAGAAAGTGTTCTTTCCTTGCGCCATGTGCGACCGGTTTTATATGAACAAAAAGAGTTTACAGAGACACATCGAGATGACCCACTGATCCGTAATTCCACACCAAATTATATTTAGGGACTGATAATTATACTCTGGGTGGTCTAAGTGATATTAAAGTGTCATTTTCTATTGTAAATACGTCTGGTAATGTTCCGATTGCCCATACGCGTGGTGGTACATGATTTTGTTTTACTTTTTCATCATTCCTCGGCTGCCTCTCGGCGTGTAGAATTTTAATTTTTTTTTGCTACTTTTTAAGTCTTGCTCACTTTTGTTATTTATTTTATAAATCCATTTTAAATGATATGCCAGTGTCCTAGCTTGTGTGTGCTGGCATCGTGTCGAGTAGGTTAGGTATTATGATTATAATTAATAACGCGTCAGCAAATAAGAGAATGTATTTTGTTTATCGGAATTGGGCCAAAATGTTGATCATAGTCAGTACCCGCGACAGCGGTGTAACTATTTATATGTAAGTATGACTTATACTTTGCGTAAAGCGCCGGTACTTCGTTTATTTTTAAATTTAATTCGTTTTTACTCTAGATTGTAAATATCTTAAATGATTATTTAGGAATTCGATTATTGAGAAAGCGTGCGTCTGATTAAGTTTCATTAAAATGTACTGATTATTTTATAGTAATTTCAAAATGTATATTTTATACAAACTAAATTTACCACTAAGGGCATATTTCCTCATCTATGGTCTTACTGCTAGTGGCCTAATTATGTTTTTTTCGTCAATTTTTTTAGTTTTACAAAAAAAACATATATAATACAAAATCACATTGTAATAGTGCCAAACATTTGGTTAACTTAGTTTAAGGGAATGAAACTAAAAAAAATGCATTTATATATCATGACAATATTAAAAATATTTATGGGTGTGTTGAATATTTATAAAGAAAAGTGCGCAAGGGGTTATACAAGAATATTGTTTTGAATTAAATTAAATTTAAAAAAAAATTATGTATAATATAAATCAGAAATGTTTTTAAATAATGTAACAAAGTCTTTTATATGCAATCAATTGTTCAATACAAATTGTGGTTAAAATATTCCAAGAGAAAGACTTAATTAAAGCAATTATAATTTAGTGATACAAAAAATGTTTAAAATTCTTAATAGCTTAATATTGAATCTGTTACCACTGTTACAACTTTTATGGTATATATAAGCATGCTTTGCTATAAATAACTATTTTGAATATAATGTAGGTACTTGTAAATATATTTCAAAGTGCCCTGTTTATATAAATTATGAAGTGACCTGTGAAATATTGTTGAAATTTTTTAATCTTAAGTATTTTTTTTTGTTTTCTTTCTCATTTTTTTTGCGAATGGATCAAGTGTCTATATGTCCATAGATGAGGTTTATTTTTGTCATTTGTGGTTTCAATAAAGTGATTTAATAATATGGTTGCCGCTGTTTTATTTTGTTTATG
>JAXGGP010000027.1:9904037-9915772 GCA_035584415.1 Eueides aliphera
AACCGAATTTGACTTTCGGCACTTAAAAATCAAAACTCATTTTAATGTAGTTTGGCTGAAAATGTAACACGTTGTGTGGGGTCGATCGCCACTCTTTATTCTGGTTAAAATGCAAAGTGCGGTGATGAGCTCCGCCACTCAACACCCATTGCCTCAAATTTGAACGGAATTGAATGAAACAAAATCCCTTAACACTAGGTTCTCAAAATCCCACTAACTACCCTATGCATGAAGCTGATAATATAAACCTAATTATAATATAATTATTACTTCAAGTGTCTATCGAATCCACATCAATTAAACCAGCCTCAAATTCTCAATCTGAAAATTAAGTGAAAATTGTAGGCTTTTATAAAAGGTAGTATACATTTTTCTTTTCCCTCTACTAAATCGATACAGTGTAAAACATTAAGCCGTAATAAACTTATCTTTAAATAACTTATTACCGTATGAATATTTCCAAATCCCATAAAGCTTACTTTATATATTTTCTCTTCAAGTACAGTGAACCACATAAAATTACCTTGCATCATATTATTATGTAGTTCTAAATTTATGATAAAAAAACAAGCAAAAATCGCTCAAATGGCTTACAAAATAAAGCTCATAATACAACAAAACTAGCAACTCTACAATTTTAATAACGCATTTTAATTTAGACTGTATTTTGTTAGAAATAAGATTGATTTTTCTATAAAATTTAAGAAATAATACAAGACGATTATTATTTATAAGTTTTACGATGAAGGGGGCTCTATAAATAGACACCTTGGATTAGGTCGGGATCGAAAGCTGAAGTTCATGGTTGAGATGATATGAGGCTGAAAATATGAGTCTGTTTAAATTGGTTATTTGTTCCCCATTGGTAAAGTAGCCGAGAATGATTAATTTTGTTTATTTTGAATTTTATATTTACATATTTTTTAACCGTAGTACTCATCACATCTAGTAAAGTGGGCAGAGAGAACCTGGCAACACAGTGTTAAGACACTCCATTTCAATTTAGACAATTAATTTCTCTGCTTTTCGCCGAATTTGATGCATTGCGTGTTGAGTGATGGATTTGAACGCCCCATTTTGAATCGTCAGTAGAGTGTAGAAATGAAAATATATAATATTTTATCGAACCCTTAACCCATTGTGTATACAACCGCACGCTTTTGCCCCTACGTCACGCCAGGTCTACAATATAATTAAATATAAACATATTTTACATATATTTATAATAATTCTATATTAAATTATGATAAATACAGAACAGATAAAAAAAACATAATTAAAAGGAATAATTTCGTAAAGTCTCTCCAAGCATACCAATAGGTAAAGTGAAATATCGTACGCTAGGGAATAGACCCTGGTCTACCACTCTACGTGACTCCGTTGACTATGATTTATGCCGTCAAGTTAACTTTGCCCTTTCATTTACTTTTTCTATTTAATTTATTATTTTTTTTTTTTCCACTTAAGCAATGCCTCGAATTCCGCGAAAACTGGTGAAGAGAATAGACTGTTTGAACAGAAGGTTCCCAGGTTCCTTTTGACTACTCTGCCATGTGCGGGATACGGTGTGAATGTGAAATTTGTCCTAGTAATAATTAATACTAAAATTAAACAAATTATACAAAATAAATAAATATTGAATATATATATATTTTTTTTAGTTTCATACTGTATCTCACACTCCGCAAGACAGGCAGAGTGAACTTGGAACTTAGATAAGGCACTTTATTTCCTGAACTTTTTTCTAAATTTTCGCAGAAAAAGGGAAACAAAGTGTTAAAACCGCACATTCAACGTAAATGTTGATGCAGTATTTAATAGGTGAATGGCGCAACGTTACCGCTGCACTTTATCTTGTTACCAGAACAAGTAAATGAAAATATTTAATTCTCCCATCGTAAGAGATACTTACTTACTTAGCTTCACGCTATATCCCTAGCGGGGTAGGCAGAGAGAACGGAGCGCCAAACGTTACGGTATCGGCATACCTCTTTCGCCTCGTCCACTGCCATTAACCTCTTCATACATGCCCTCCGGGGGATCCTCATACTTTTTACGTGACCTTCCTCCAGTATCATAGATACTGTGTTTTCGGAGGTCAACCGAGGTCTCCCCCTCCCTCTCTTACCATACCAATATAAGAGATATGAACCCATAACCGTCGTTTCGGATCAAATACTCCTCAACTGCTCTACAACAGGCTCTTTGTAAAATAGTCTAAAAAAATAAACTGAATTCAACAGTAAAATACGCAAAATACGGTATCAATGTTTTTTAGACCGCAATAATCGTTTCATCCGGGGGAATGTTTTGACGAATTGAATTTGTATCTGCCAGATGCGAGTTCACACCGATGAGTGACATTAAGTCCATTGGTTTGCGCTCCGTTTGGTGCTCTTACATTAAATTATTAAAATTTCAAAGGTGAATTTGAGATGCACTAAATACTTATTAAATTTGTAATGGAAAATCTCAGGATCTTTTATATAATTTTAATTATTACCTAAGTGTATACAGAAAATATTAATGAAAGAAAATCGGGTGGCGAGGGAGTGGGAGATCTTGGTTGTATATACTTGAGGAAGATCACGTAAAAAGAACTAGGACCCAGAGGGCATGTATAGATGAAGGGGTTGATTATAGCGGTCGAGGCTAAACAGGAATGCCGAGAGGTCTGCGTTTTGGCGCTCCGTTCTCTCTAGCTAAGCCGCTTCTGTGAAGCAAAGTAAGTATGTAAATATATATACCTATTGCGCAGCGTTGAATTCCGCTACTTAAAACGCAGTGACTAAAATTCGGCAGTGATTGGGGAATGGAAATTTTCAATGAGGTTCCCGAGTTCCTTTCGCCTACGCTGTCGCAATTACAGCATAAAGCTTATAGATAGAGAAATATATAATATATACGTAGAGTACTGTTTAAGAGCGAAAATAGTATCAAATCACTCTGTTCTCAGGTTTTAACTCTAATTTCAAGACATTGATTGTTCATTGGCGGGACCTAACATCTCGCTTCGTCTTGTTAATTATCAGAGCAAGGCAAAATTAAATATATTATTTAATATTTCACTCAAGTGGGAGTCGATCTCACTACTATACATTTATACGCTCAGTACACTTATGTCACTGCGCCACGACGCCCTAAATTCAACATATACAACATTAATTGAAAGAGACAAGATCTACATATTAACTTCTACATAGTAACTATACTGCCTGTAAATCGATTTAATAGTGTCATTAAGTAATATAACCATTCGATTATCTTATATCGATATCACGTATTACACGATTATGTGTTGTATATATGGAATAGCTTAATTAAATTAGTCAATTTGTACGTTTATATCGATATACGATAGTTTATTATTTTAATATTAAATGTATATAATATTTTAATCGATAATATGGAAATTGCGATTTAAAAAAGAGCTATTAAAATATAACAAAATTAAGAGACTCCGTTCCATTCCCCACTTTCCGTCAAATTGGAGGCATTGCGTGTTTATTGGCGGAACTGAACGCCGCGATTTGCTTTTTACCAGAGCGGAGAAATAAAAACAGTAAATTTATAATTTGAAAATATTAAATATTGCATTTCCTCGAGTGGGGGTTGAACCCACAACCTGTGTCTTGAAATTGATTAAAGCGATGATTTCTCAGCATAAAATTATTATTAGATTATATTAATTCACATAGTAAAATGTGCTTAATTTCATTCAGACTGTATCCCACCCGTAACAGGGTTGGCAGACAGAATCTACGAAGCCAATATTAAAGCACTTCCTCATTTTTTTCCCTCACTTTTTCAAATTCTTGAAGCGTTACTTGATGAGTGGCGTAACTCAACACCGCGCTTTGCCTTGTTATCTCCCTGATTGGGAACTGACATCAGTCGCTTTATCGCGTAGGCCCCTGCGCATGACTGCCTTAATTAAACTTTTATACTATAGGCATTTCTTTTTAATATAAAACTATGCGGCGTTAGGTTCCACCATATATTATATAGTCTAAATAAATAAATGTAGAACAAAAAAAAACTAAAACCTTTCAATCTCTTCCGGATATCTCATTGCGATAATTAACAAAGTTCGGTTAGATTTTCAAATTTACGGCGCCAGTAATCGGCGTGTCATTTAAACGCGATAAGCGTTCCCGATTGGTAGATCGGCCGTAACTGTTAGAAATTCAAAGTTAGGGATTTACGGTCCTATCGTAAGTTATATAGGTTGCCGTATATCTGACCCAATTTGCTGGGGTCCTGTTACCAAATTGAATTTTTTTCGCCTATTTTCACATTTATTTTGTTAAGTGATTCTTTATTACGTCCGTTTCGAGTACAAGGCTTGTAGACTTTGATTTTATGTATTTATTATATGATATATAATAAATACATAAAATCAATTTATTTAAATCCACATTTTAATATCTTAATTAATAGCGTATATTTAATATATTTAGATGGGTAACCTACCTATCTATACCAAAAAGGTAATAATGTATAAAAAAATAAAAATTGTGTTGGTATTTTAATATCAACCCAAGGGTCCTGAATTCAATTCCAAACAATTTTAACGAAAGGAAGAGTTTCTTACGTGTACTAAGAAGAAATGCAAGAAATAATCTATGTATTCATAAGAGTATAATAAAGAGAAAGAAGAAAGAGAAAATGAGTAATAGACTTCAAAACAAGCAAAATATATTTATTATAATCGACCTGGTAATATTACCAGGTAATCACTTAATTTACGTGACAATCTATACTATACACCTTATATTATATATACATATTACTCAGTAATCACCAATCTTACCTGGTAATCTCTCGTTGTGCAGCATGCAGCTTGGTTGCGAGCTTAGAAGCGTCAGCCTCGGCGGCGCGCGCCCTCGCCTCCCAGTCGCCGCGCGCGCGCCGCTCGCGTTCAGCGTCATTGCGAGCTGCACCCTCGCGCTGGGGAAAAAGAAAAAGGTATTATTATATGTAGTGAGTTAGACTGCTGGGTTTCTGTCGAAAGTTCTTCTCAGGTCTGAGGCAGTAACTTTAGTGAACTGACGTGGCGCAGCGGCATAAACGTGTGACTGTAACTGACAGGTTCTGGGTTCGACCCCTATTATATATATATAAATAATATTTTCAATTTAAACATTTAATATTTCATTTTTTCGCTCTGCAGATAAGACAAAGCGCGGCGTTGAGTTCCGCCATTCAACTCGAAACGCCTTAAATTCGACGAAATGTAGGGAATGGGACTTATATGGAGTGTCTTAACACTAGGTTTCCGGGTTTCCTCTGCCTACCCTGCCTCGTGTGGGTTACAGTGTGAAGCTATCTAGACTATCGTGGCTCAGTGCTACAATATATGTATGATTTACAATATATGTATATTTCATTGATCTGGTTATAAGACAGGGGACCAAAAGACAAGTTCAGTGGAAAGTGATAACGCAAGTGGCATAGTGGGAACGGAGTATCTTAACACTAGGTTTCCGACCTTCCTCTGCCTACCGTGGCATGCGGGATACAGCGTTAATAAGAAACAAAGATAAGACAAAATTTGTCGTTGAATTTAGCTACTGTAGACTAAAAATCAATTGTATTCAGGGGCTACCCTGTATTTATTGTTTTTTGTGGAGCAGGATGTTTGTACAGGTAGAATTTTATCGCAAAGACACTTTAGTCACCACTTTTCCTACTTAGGCGGTCTTAGTAAGCCAGACGAATGAATTTATTTTTAAAGTCAAATATTTATTCAAATACAATTATTCTGCATGAACATATATACATTTCATTTTACAAAATACACCATTTCGTCTGTATACATCAAAAATGTTCATGACAAGCTTATCCCAAAGAACAGAGAGCCCTTCCGATCTGCATCCGACGTTTGAAACCGTATTTTATCTGAGACCCGATAAAAATCCAATTTCGTCGGTCTCTCGTAACGTCACATGCGCCGTTGACACGTCAAAATGCGCCATTACTTATCTATTTTTCAAGTATCAAACAAGAAAGTATAAATGCATAGCAAAATATATTGCAAAACTAGAGGCCGCCCGCGACTTCATCCACGTGGAAATTCTATCATATTGTAACAGTATTATCGATGTAAGAAATTTTATAACTAAGTATCGTATAGTTTTAATCAAAGATCTATTGGCAGCTACTGCATTCAACCTGGAGTCAATTCCGCGGGAAATCCGGGATCAAAAATAGCCTATGTATTATTCTAGGTCTTCAGCTACATACATACCAAATTTGATCGTAATCGGTTCAGTAGTATTTGCGTGAAAGAATAACAACCATCCGTACTTACATCTAAACTTTTGCATCTGTAATATTAGTATTGCAAAATTAATTCAGAGAATATTTATTTAGAAAACGTATATTTTTTTTATTCTACCAAAATTTGAATACGCGCCGCTTGGAATCTGACCAATTGCTTTAACCATTAAGCCATACGTTTTCAAAGAGGCTACAACATTAATAAGTTGTAACAAGCGTATAGAATTTTAACACAGTTTGATTTCAAGAGGTGCTGGTTCAATCTCACTACGTTTAAATTTTTGTACGTTTTCTAATTAAGTATTTTTCTTTCCTAAGTGTCGAATAATACTTTAAAATAAGTAAAAATGGCAAGACTTATATATTTTAATTACTTCAATCGAAGAATCTAATTTCATCGTATGAACTAATAACCATTGTTGGTCAATCTCGACTGTACCATAAAGTAGTTTTTCTTTCAATAGTTTAAATTTTTTGTGGCCAGAGGGACGAAATCAAATGAATACTTCTGTACGAATGAGATTAAATACACAATCATTGTCTTTACATATATATAATGCATATTCATATTTTTTTATAGTAGGCCTGTCGTGGCGCAGCAGCACAAGAGTGTGACTGTAACCGTTGTTTAAAAAAAAATGTGGGTTCGTTCCCCAGTCGAGGAAAAGAAATATATAATATTTTCAATTTAAAAAATTAATTTCCGCTACTCAACACGCGGAAATAATGCTCAAATCGGCGAAAAGTGGGCCACGGAAGTAAAACGGAGTGTTTTAACACTAGGTTCCCAAGTTCCGTTTGCCTTCCCTGCCATGTGCGGGTACAGTGTGAAACTGAATGAGTGACATATTTTCATCGTCTTTAATATCTTAAAAAGAAAATTAACTTGTGAATAGAAAATTTAAATATAATTAGACGACAATCCTAAGATAATTATCATTTTCTTAATGCGCCATTACTTCTAAGTTAGCATCGCTACAGCACTAGTGCCATCAGCGTGCTACCTGTAGTTCAGTTGGTTTAGGTACGGTTTTATCTTAAATACGTTATAAGTTATAAGCGGAGGCGTTTTATATATTCTCCACACATATTATGTTATTTCAAATTTATAAAATTAACTAATAAGCTAGGCTAAGCTAAGGCTTAATTAGCCTATTTATATAGTATAATGTTTCTTTTTAATTAATTTCTCATGTAAATGACTTTGTCGAAGTGAGAATAAAGATCTTTAAACCGAAGGACAATATCTATGTGAGACCTGTCATGGCGTAGTGGCGCAAGCGTGTGACTGTGGACGCGAAAGGTTGGAATCCCACTGGAGGAAATAAAATTCTAATATATTATAATCATATATAAAAAAATCATTTTATCTTTTCATTTTTCGCTCTGGTAACAAGGCAAAGCGCGGCGTTGAGGTCTACCACTAAACACGCAATACCTCAAATTTGGCGGAAAGTAGTATACGGAACGGAGTGTCTTAACACTAGGTTGCCAAGAAAAACTGCATTTAAATAGACAAGCCAGAACATTAGATAAACAAAAAAAAACTGTTAACGTTCCTATACTTGTAACCTCCATATACAACATACGTCGTTACATCTATATCTATATATATATAACTCATATTTTTTTCTATTTAACTTAAAGTTTTAAGCCCTAAAAGTAGATTAAGTAGAGGAATCCTAATGTTATAAGCATAAGGTTCCTTTTTTTTATGGAAAAGACACGGTAAACGAGCAAGCGGGTCACCACATTGTCACCGCCACACACGGGCCCGTGTAGCACCAGAGGAGGTACAGGAGCGCTACCGGTCTGTAAGGTGATAGGGCACCGGGGCCCGGCATTACCCAATGCTAAACGCAAGGGCCAAAGCAACTACTTAACGCCGGTTTTAAATGCCGGGGGTGGTAACAATCCGTTCGAGTCTGCCCATACGTGTCACCACTGCTGACAACATAACTCTTCCACTCGTTCTTTAGTCACCTCTTACAGTACCATCAGTACCAAGGTGATCCTATTCTCAGCCGGAATCACACGGCTAAAAACCCTCCTTTCCGCTCAATTTTCATAATATCATAAATTCATTTCTCTATATGTAAATCGGTTTATTTTCATTTCTAAGACTTTGGACAATGCGCTGTTTTGGAATAAGGTTCAATACGCTCAATATAAGAAATAAATATAATAATACTTTTTTAATAAGCTCATATAGGATACAGGTGAATTTTGCAATTCCGCTTTCGCTTATAAGCAAAAACCTCTTAGGTCGGTCTCCAGCTTAAAGTTTGATGAAGTTTTAATTGAAAATTAGTCTCGGCCGGATCTTGGCTTCAGTTCATTTGGTCTCAGTAGACCGGGAAATGAAATATATTTTTGGTTGCCTAAGTTATTAAAAAGAAAGCTATTAAGACGGTGAGACCGTATATTTTAAATTGTGCTTCATATACATTTTATTATGATAGATTAATAGAAGAGATGCTTTAAGTATTTCATTATAATTTTTTTAATTTTAAGGAATATTGTAAATCCTTTAGAACATAGTCAATATTTGTTAATAATACATATTTTATTAAGACTATTACGATGATGAGTATCGTAACTTAACGCCGCCTTGTCTTCTAATAACAAGGAGTGGATTCACACTAGACTACCACAACGGCGGTAGCTTGATTACATTATCAATACAACCAGCACTGAAAAACAATGAATATAGCCGTTGGTCGTGATTGTGTTTTTTTTTATTATTATTTTAGCTTCACGCTGTATCCCGCACTGGACTGGGTAGGCAGACGGAACTTGGGAACCTAGTGTTAAGACACTCCGTTCCCCACATCCGTTCCCCATTTTTTGCCGAATTTCAGACATTGCGCCGAATTTGAGGCAGAGCGAAGAAATGAAACATTAAATATTTAAATTGAAAATATTAAATATTTCATTTCCTCGACTGGAGATCGAACCTAGAACCTGTCGGTTCAGTCACACGCTTGTGCCGCTGCGCCACGCCACGCCTCTTTTTATTTTTTATTTTATATTTGTTAATTAGTTCAACGTGCTTACTATCTAAAGTAACATGACCACAAGTGATATTATTGTTGATAATACATATAACTTACTTTTGAAAATTAGAAAAGTAACCTTAAATAATAAAAATAAATACAATGCCTAATAGAAATGTTTTTCTTAAAAGAGAACTAATGAAGCACTCAAATCACTCAATGTTTCACACCTGTCAAGTTGTCAGCTGTCAACTTGACGTTGACAGGGGCTTTACCGAGCTTGTAAATGTTACCAACATTATTTTAGAGAATAAACAACGGTACTACATGTCAGTGATTATTTTTAAACAAATTATTATCATTTTTAGATTTTATGCTATTACATGTGTGCTGTAGCTTCACGCTGTATCCCGCACAAGGCAGGGTAGGCAGAGGGAACCCGGGAACCTGGTGCTAAGACACCCCGTTTGACTTTCCGTTTCCCACTTTCCGCTGAATTTGAGGCACTGCGTGTTGAGTGGCGGAACTAAACGCCGCGATTTGCCTTATTACCAAAGTGAAGAAATGAAATCATTAAATATTTAAATTGAAAATATTAAACATTCCATTTCCTCGACTGGGGATTGAACCCAGAACCTGTCAGTTACAGGCAGCGCTTGTGCCGCTGCGCCACGACAGACCTCAATCTCTTATCATCATCATTATGTAATTTTTTTTTATAAAATAAAAAAATATACATTATATATTTCAACATATTTGTTTTTATTATTTGCAGTAATTTTTTCTTCAGTGCTAATCAATACTATAAAATATTGTAAAAATTTAGTATTCAGTTTTTTTTTGTAAGTGGGAAAATTATTATAAGTAAAATCACCCACTATGAAGATCGAATCCATATCAATCAATCACCAATGCCTCAAATTTGGCGGAAAGTGGGGAACGGAAAGTGGAACAGGGTGTCTTAACACCAGGTTCCCGGGTTCCCTCTGCCTACCAAAAAATAAAAAAAAATAAAAAAAAAACAACTACTACGCCATACATACAATACACTTGTATGTAACACATTAAATTTTTTCTTTTAAAAGGATTTTAACTGACTTCCTTAACTTAAACATAGACAGTTATTTACTTACAGGCAAATGCAAGTGAAAAATAAATAAAGGCTATATATTTTTTCTATTTTCCTACTTCCTGCTTCGCTTGGATACATTGCGTATTGTTTTTGTTTCTATTTACACAAAAGGTGAGTTTATGGAACGCTGATCCATCAGGGTATTTTTTTCTAATATTTATATATTTTTTTCATATCTACATTGAAAAGTATAAAGTAGGATACCATTGTTGTTGTTGTTGTTATTCTAGTTACTTGCATTTAAGAAGCTTTCCTTTCTACTTAAGTAATATTATAAAGCTAAAGGATTACTTTAACTAAATGCGCTTATCTTAGGAAATAGTTTACACGTTTTTCCGCAAGTAGGGGAAATTTAGTATCAAGACACTCTGTTTCCACAATTTCTATTTAATTTTCGGGACATGATGTATTGAGTGACAAAACACAACGCCGCGCTTTGTCTTCTTACCAGAGCGAGGTGAACCGAACAACCGTTGCATAGCGGCCTTTATAATAGAATTATACATTTTTTAATACATCAAACTTCCACATGTTAACAAAATTCCAATAGGTCTTTTATTATAAAGTATATCAATCGCTATTAAAAATATAAATATAATTGCAAATGACAGAGGATAGTGGTATCGAGAAATCAAGTCATGACACATAAAATGTTCATTGTATCTGTATAGAAATAAAGTTCTTCATACCTGAAATCTTGTGGGTGTTGTGGTTGGTTGTGGTTTCAATTACCATTCGGACAAACGAAAAAAAAGTTTCAAAAAAAAAGTTTTTTTATTCTATTTCTACTTCTCTACTTACCAGAGAGACAGGAGGAATTTGGCGTAGAGTTCCGCCACTCAACGCGCAATATCTTAAAAAATCGGTGGAAAAGGGGGAACATAAATTCTTTACACTAGGTTCCCTCAGTCTACCCTACTTTATATATGATACAGTAAAAGCTAGAAAAAAAAGCAATCAAGCACGCAACGCTTTATTTAAACAAAGCTTATGATTGATTACGTCATCTCGTGAAGGATTCGTTGGTTTAATAAACAAAATCATTTTTAAAATACAGAATTATATTTCACGTTTCAAGTGATTTATGTCAGTTTATATTAAAGACCATATCTCTTAGATATCTGTGGGATAATAAAAAAACTTTAATGTATTTATATACATAATGTTTTTTAATAAGTAATATATAGATAGAAGCTCATTGTGGCACAATAAGACAGGGTCAAATAGCACGATAGTTGTGGTTGGTTCATTGTAGAAAGTAATGAAATGAAATGAAATTATTTTAATTTTCCTACTTTAGTAAGACAAAGCTCGGCGTTGAGTTC
>JAXGGP010000028.1:0-11029 GCA_035584415.1 Eueides aliphera
ATGTACATTTTAGCGTCTTAAACAAAATCTATTATAATACGAGTAAATAGTGGAATAATGTGCAATGTAGAAGCTGCCACTCAACTGTCGAGTTAAAAATGGAAACTACTCTGCGTAAAATACATATATTTCGTCATAATCCTGAAGCAATAACACACCTGAGTTCATAATTTAAAAAAAAACGTTTTTTCCTTTTTTAAGTTTTAAAATCAGTTTCATGCAAAGCGATTTTTGTGTTAAATTACATGAACATAATTATTTGTTTAGGTAAAATGCTTGTTATAATCCAATTATTACAATAATAACTAACCACTAATTGAATTATTTACCACTTTTGTTAAAATTTAACATATATAATCACTCGCTTGTTGGTATACTTATGACCCATTGTTCACGCTTCAACTATATTTTTTTTAGCTTCACGCTGTATCCCACACAAGGCAGGTTAGGCAGAGGGAATCCGGGAACATAGTGTTAAGATATTCCGTTCCACTTCCGTTCCCCACTTTCCGCCGGAATTTAAGGCATTTCCTAATTTCAACTATATGATTATTATTTTAATAAAATTATGAATACTTAACGTATAGAGATAGAAATTTAATATTTAAAGTGCGATTATCATTAGATATACACTGTATACTTAAATGTGTCATGTGTGTTTTTTTATACAGTATAGGCTACATTATTGTAATATTGATACAACCAATGTTAATATCAATAAATTGAAAAATAATGGTTATTATCATGAGTAATAACTAAATTTAACAAAGACATATTGTATATCATATATCCTACGAAGAGATAGCGTCTCTATATTTTTTTAAATGATTTTACTGTTGACCTGGGATGGTCTTTACAGCGTCACCGGGCGTGATCTGCATTCATTTCATACATTCAATTTTGTATCATATATAGACCGGTACTAACATTGTATTGTTTAAAGGTGTGGTTTTGTTGACTTTTCCCTATTTCATCAATATTAAGCACATAGGCCATCGTGTTACAGGGCACAAGCTTATAACCGACTGCATACGCGACTGGTTGCAGATTTCATTCATCGATTTTTCTTGAAGGAAAGGAAAGATATATTTCGTATACCACGTCTCTACTATTACATATTGTATATCTCTTAATTAATTCTTCATATATATTTTAAAAACACTAATGCAGCCTTTTTCATTGCTTTGAATTCGAGAATTTTCAATATGTCTTTCTCAGATTTAGACCCTCCTTTTAGTCTGAAGCAAAAAGTAATGCATATAAATAACTAACATATATGACAAGAAATTGCCTCTCAGATCATGTATTGCGTACATCTTATATTTTATTCATTGAAAAATGTCATACACATACAAAAAGAACAACTATGCCGACATGGCGAAACTTTGTTGGACACCCGATTTGATTAAAATCAAACAAAATAAAGGTGAAATTCCAGCTGTACATAGAGTCAGTGATAATTTCTTTCACAAAAGCACAATTTTTTTTTTTATTTGCGGTTAAATATTTATTCATATAGTGTAAAGAACTCTCATTATCAGCATTGAATTCGAAGGGTAGCGAACATTGTTTTTTAGTTAAGAATTTTTCTACATACAAAATAAGAGGATACAAAAGTTTAGTCTGTTTTTAGGCCTGTCATAGCGCAGGGGCACAAACATGTGACTGTAAATACGACAGGTTGTGGTTTCGATCACCACTGGAGGAAATGAAATATTTAATATTTTTAATTTCAATATTTAATGTTTTCACTTCTTCAATCTGGTAAAAACGCAAAGCGCGGCATAGACTTCCCGCAACTCCACATGCAATGCCTCAAATAAGGCGGAAAATGGGAAACAGAACAAAGAGTCTAAACACTAGATATCCAAATTAATACTGCCTACCCTGCCATGTGCGGGTTATAGAGTGAAGCTAAATAGTGATATAGAAAAATATTCATTTCGCCCATTTATATATCAATAATAGAAGCGTTTTTATCACTTAGCAAAATTTTTGTGTGTCTCTCTGTCTGTTAGTTTTCAAACTAAAAGGAGTTCACTCCAATCACGTAAAATGACTACACAGAAGAAATAAGTTTTTAATAGGTATGGTAATATATCTATTTTGGAAGTATTCATTCTAATTTTTATATATTTAAATTTTAATTGTTTATAAGTTTATCTGTATTTGTACGCGCTAATCTCAGAAACGGCTGACAAGATTTATATGCAATTTTCACTTTTATATTTTTTTTTTGTTTTATTTTAATGTGTTAAGAAATAAGAAAAGTTCTATATCTTGAGTATTTCCTCAAATTCATTTTGAATTGCAAATTCCAACAGCGCACTTTATTTATCTACAAAGCCTCTATAATTATACAAGACTTCTAAAGCCGTAATTGTTCGCTACTTGAAAGCTCATTTCCTCTATCGATGAAGAGGCAAATACGATACACTTAATTGTCATCGGTGAAGGACTTTTGTTCTCAATGAATTTTCAAGCCAATAAACTTTTAATTAACTGTACTACATAAAAGCAATTTTCTAATAAGCATATTATTTTATGGAAATAAAAGTGTATTTCGATGGTGTCCTATTATATATGGTACTCTATATAATAAATAGCTCAGATATAGAGATATTACGTATGCAGTATATTGCAAATTAGTATCGAGCATAGCCCCACGACCCTTCAAAATCACTTCCAGATCAACGCATCAGTAAGTAAACGTTCAATATTGGTTGCTATTTCACACGGATAGTTAGGTAGCTAGTATTAATGTGGTTAGAAATTACCTTTGGTATTATGTTTGTTACACATGTTATGTAAGATTAATTAAAATTAAACAGCTTTATTTCGCATTAAGAAAAAGTAGGCTCAGGGAAACTATACGGTGTGTGAATATTCCATTTTTCGCGAAATTTTCGAGACATTTTGTCTAGAGAAGTGAAACTTTTGGCTTTGCCTTGACTCGTTATCGAAGCAAGGAAATGAATAATATTAATAAATATTATACCCCAGATGAAATTCAATAATTTTTTTTTCCCGCACAAGGCAGGGTAGGCAGAGGAAACCCGGAAACCTAGTGTAACCCTCCGGAGTTTGAGGCATTGCGTGTTAAGTGGCGGGATTCAACGCCGCGCTTTGCCTAATTTCCAGAGCGAAAAATTAAACATTAAATATTTGAATTGAAAATATTAAATATTTCATTTCCTCGACTGGGGATCGAACCCAGAACCTGTCGGTTACAGTCGCGCCTTGTGCCGCTACTCCACGACAGGCCTCTCAACCAAAAAATGTTAGGTGTATACTCAGATGCTATTCCTATACGCCATAGAAACTTCTTATTGCTTAAAAATATTTTCTTCTTCTTAGAAATTACTTAATAAAATAACGAAAAAGACGAACAATGCTCTACATAGACCAATAAAACGATGACAATCCACAAAATAATGTTCTGTAGAAAAAAATCTACAATATGAAAGTACCCAAAACTTTTCAACTAGCAAAGTTGAAATGCTTTAACATATTTTCTCTTTCCCTACATTATATCCTTAAAAAAAAACTTAACAAAAACTACCTCAATATCCAGGAAAACTATTACGACGAGTTGCTTTAGAAGCTTGTTATTAGTATGGCTACCTCGTCTTAAATAAATAGGTATATTTCTCTATGTGCTAATCTTTTGTCCTTATATTTACTTACTTATATAGGTAAATAAGTCAAGTCTGTTAGTCAATACCTCTTTGCATCGTCTGTCAGTTACTTATTAACGGAAAAGTTTTATATATTGGTGGCGAACCAAATACGGCTTAGGAAAATGCTTGGCATTTCACCTGCCGATTCATTAGGCAAACCGCGGCTTTGGGTCCGCCACACAATTCAAATTAGGTGGCAAGGGCAATTAGGCTTACAAAACTTCATCAATCACTACAAATTTTCATATTTATATATTACTAAGATATAATAATATAGGATATATCTCAGCTACTACTACATAAAATACTTTTGTTTTGAAAATTGCAGTATGACCTAGATTTTTAAATAAAATAACATTAAATGGAAGTTACATGGAATGTTTCATTTAAGCGCTGTATTCATAATCAAAAACATATATATTATAAAACATATTCAATGTGTGTATACATTAAGTAAAACCCGTTTTGTATATTTTTTAGTTTCAAAAAATGATTAGACATGATATCAAGCAAATATTCAGATATTTCGCTAGGAAATAAAAATCGTTTTTTCCCCAGCGGTACTATAACATTGTACCTTGGCGGCCTAAAAATATTATAAGGCAATAAAATTTAACCGTCTGGTTTATATATTTATATATTCATTATTATTTTAGTATCGTTTGTAGTTAAGTAGTTTAATTCGATATCATGGAGATTTTCTATTCTTAATATGTTATATATACTTGTATTTTTATAAACGTTTGAATTAATGTCTATAAACATAAAAAAATGTTATACTTGTAAAGAAATAAAAATCCACCATATAGACCGGCAACGCTCTTGTAGCTCCTCTGGTGCTACACGGGGCCATGGGCGGCGGTGATCACTTAACATCAGGTGACCCGCACGCTCGTTTGCCGTGTCTTTTCCATAAAAAAAAAAGCCTAAAACCAAATTAATGACTTGATAATTTGAACAAAAATTTTTATTCTTAACCAGAGAAGCCTAATATGCACTTAGGAAGCTTCTGACGGAAACGATCGCTGTTTGTGATATTTATTAGACGAAATCTATTTTAATGTTTTATTTTTATTTTAACAAAACACAATATTAAAATTTAAAAATTGTACACTGTCTTGCATTTATGTGGAAGCAAAGAACGGAGCGCCTTGATGATACTACCTAGTGTGAAGAATTTGAAGAGAACTGGAGAACGGAAGCGTATTCTTAATTGTAACTGAATATCTTAACACCAGGTTGTCATTTCCCTTTTAAACAATAAATAATTAAGAAAATTCATAATTAAAAATTCTTGGACGATTATAGTCTGTGGCGTAAACTAATACATAATAAACAACCATAATATGTATCGAAGTGCAAAATAAAGCGTGAAACTGAAAAACTGATACAATGATGAACAGCTAACTTCTAACCATTTTTATAGCAAAGCCAAGATGAATGTGACTCAATTCTTAGCTCAAAGTTATCGTATTTCAGTGAAAAAGCTCAGCTCGTCACGAAAGCTTAGGATTCGATGTAAGTGACACATGCATAATTAAGGCAATTCGTCAATGTGATTGGGGGATATGTGGGCTTTTTAAGTTCTTTGAAATGTAATTTATTGTAGAGGCTGCTATTGGTATTTTCAATCTATTGAGTAAAAAATGTCTCTTTATTCAAGGGAAAAGTTAAGTATTTGTTATATATATGAGATTGTATTCAGATAAGATCTTTTTTGATATATAGAAAAAAAAAGACACAGTATAGAGTTGAATTTCACTACTCTACATGCAGTATCTCAAATATAGTTCATATAACCCCCAGCTTCTTAAAGGCCAACTTGGTTTGCTTTTCCTACAGCGTACTAATATAATATGTCTATTTCTAAGAACAATTCCTAAAAATGGACATATTTTATCTGTATGCTAACTTTTTAGACAATTTTATTTAAAAAAATAACTTCTTTGTGTCAGGTGGTTGTAGTAGTATATGTTTATATGCCCGAAACGCCATAATCGGAGAAATTAATGAAAATATGTTTATGTCATAATAAATGTATGTTTAAAATATCTATTGATGCTATATCTGTAAGTTGAGCCTATTTGTACAGTTACTTTGCAAATAATATATTTTTATTGATCCAGTAACTGTACTGTATAGTATTTTCCTTTTTTTCATGATTGTTTATATTTTAAATTTGATTTTTCCGAGCCACCACAAGATATCACACCTATGTTGTTTTTTAGATAAAAAATAACATAGGTGTGATATCTTGTGGTGTACAGGCGTGGGGTCTGAAAACTCTATTCGAGTTGATTAAATGAGACAGGTTAATTTTGACTTAACCTAACCTAACCTAACAGATTTTCTGTTTTATAATCACGTAATAAAATTTATAAACAATGTGACTGTTAACAAATCGGTTAAGTAACAATCTTCTCCTACTTAGAAGAAGTTCAAGTAGTTTGAAGGTTCTGAGAGATTCTGGGTTGAATTCCCACTCTAGAAAATTATTTATTCAAAATTATCATTTTATTTAATATTGATTAGAAGGTAAAATCCCGCTTTTAGTTCTGCGACTTAACACGCAATGTCTTATTCGGTGGAAAATAGGGATGGAATAAACCAAATTTCTCGAATATAAATTAAACTGATCGCACTTAACCGTAATAAAATCTCATACAATACCTTTTATTATACAGAATGTTTTCCGGAAACATAAGTTCAAAATAAGTATTTCTTTGTATCTTGTAGTATCTTGTAAGCATATAGTACATTAAAGCTTTAAAAGCTTTTCTTTGTACATATGTATACCGAAACGTAAAAATCTCTTGTAAATACAGCAATTATGTTTTAAAATTGGCTTCAAAAATTACATTATAGATTATCCTGAATGTTTCTTATAAGGATCCTGGGAACCTAATTTAGAAACACTCCGTTTCCGAAAGATAATTGCGTTTCGCATTTTCCGATAAATTTTGGAGACTTTAATATATTTGTATATTTGATTTGGCTGAATTCAATTGATACCGTAAGTAGTGGTTTTGGAAAACATATAAAAGCTTTTAAAGCAACTTAATACTGCATGTATTACGTATTATAAAGGGACAAACGCTCCCATGCCGTGAATGTTAACAGACCTTAATAGAATATGAAATATAAGTATTTTTATAGTAAGATTTTTAGTTTTTATTTAAATTCATTTAAAACAATCTTAAACAGATTAAACGCGTATATTCATATTTAAACAATTTGAAAACCCGACGTTTCAACCACTTTAAAGTAGTCCAGACGCGTAAAAATGTTTAAATATCATATAAGCGATCGACTTAAAACTATGTTTCTTAATTCTTCTCTACCGTTATTGGAGTCACCGTATTTTTCCAATTAAATTTTTAACTCAATTACACTGCAATAAAAGCGCATAAAACCTTAAAAACGTGACAAAAATAATTATACAAGAAATGTATTAAAAATTAAATGTAATAAATAATCTTTGTGTAGGGAAGTCAAAAAAGAATGTAGAGCAAAAAAACTGAAAAGTAAATATAATCAATATACTAAGAAATTATTTATTATTTTTTCATTAAGGGTACGATTTATTTAAATTAAATTTTTGTTACACCTGTATAGGTAGACACTATTTTCAAAGTTATCACAAAATGTCGTGTCTAGAATATAATATAACTATGATCTCTAAATAATAGATATATCTATTAAAATTATTCAAATCTCGAAATTGTCACCATAGTAGTTTTGGTAAAACTTTACCGAAACTGATTGATATTTTGGTTTGATAAAAAATATTTGGTCAAATGCCGATAAACTTAATTTGTTTTTGATTGAATCTTTACCCAGACCAGGATTTGCTAGTCGAACCTAGCAGTGCCAGATGTAATATAATAATGCATATATAAAAACGTATTTAAAAAAGATCTTACATATTTGAATGTAGAGATTAAGTGTAATAAATTAGTTATGAATGACTGAAAAAGTTGGTGCCATGCCAAAATGTAAGGATCAAAGCTATGAAATGATGGTGTTTGCAACAAGAAATATATTATACGTATAATTATTGCTGTACACACCGTATGAAATACTTGTTACAAATATTACGTAAACGTTTCGTCCAAATGACAGGCAAGTTGTCACGTTTTTAAGGTTGTATGCGCTTTTGTTGCAGTGTAAGTGAGCTTAAACTTAAATGGAAAAACAAAATGTATTTTTCCCTTTTCTCGCTTTGGAAAAAAGACAAAGTACGGTGATTAATATTATTCTAATAACGATAGAGAAGAATTAAGAAACAAACAAAAGTCTTATGTCGATCGCTTATATGATATTTGAACATTTTTACCTGTCTACTACTGTAAAGTGTTCGAAATGTCGGGTTTCCAAATGTATAAATATAAAATAAGCGCGATATATGCGAATAATCCATTTAAAATTGTTTTCTTTAAAAGCTTTTATATGTTTTCACAAAACCAAAAATTACGATATCAATCGAATTATACAATTTCAGTCAAATATATACAAATGCCATCAAAAGCATCCTGTAAAAAACCCAAGTCTCGCAGCTCAGTCTTTCTATCGTAAAAAATTGTGAGATCTATGAAATCAAGTCGGTTAGTCTGCTTAGTCTCAACTTAAAGGACCTTCTGTCTTTAGTTATTATATAACTTATTATCATGCCAATATTTAAAATATTTTGCGTTTTAAACAAATAGATCGACTTGGACGTCGCATGATTTGATTATTAGTATGCATCACATTACACAGCACGACGGGCCAGCAACCGAATTGCTCACCAGAGTCGGCGAACAAGAGTATTACTGAATTGGTTGCACTAAATCCTGTATCGACTTCTCGGTTTATTGAGAAGTTTAAATGCCCCCAGAGCCATCTTGTTATCCGATGAGTCGCTTGGAAAAGATAATACATTTATAGCTTGTTTTGAAGACAAAGGTTTCTATCGCGTAAGGCGTGATAGACTAAAGGATCAAATTCAAATTCAAATATTTTTATTCAAAATAAGAAGTTAAAAGCTTCGTTTTTTGAACATCAAACAATTTACCACCAGTTCACAAAATTACTGCCTCAGACCTGAGAAGAACTGGCGAAAGAAACTCAACGGGACATGTCTTTTTTAATAAAAAAATTACATCATATTTATAATTATGTGACAATGATACCGTTGAAATAGCCTGGAGCGAGCATTGATCTAATATGATTGTAATATTCATTGTGTTTTCTTGCAATGTCCAAATCGATCTATTTGTTTAAAAGGAATAATATTTTAAATATGGGCTTGATAATAACTTATATAAAAACTTAAAACTGAAGGTCCTTTAAGTAGAGACTAAATAATAACTGAGTATTAACCGACTTCAAAAAAACTGTCCACAACGAAATTATAGGGGATCGAAAGAATGGTACGGCCGTGCCGCTTTTTTGCTTGACTTGGCGGGGGCACCGCCGAACCCCTAGATATATCAATATCTCTAAAATTTTTCGGAAAATGGGAAGCGGAAGTATCATTCGGACCGCTCGAAATAATATTCAAATTGTATACTTGATATATACATCTCCTATTTTTAAAGTTGATGATAAGAAATATTCAGAATAATCTACAATGAAATTATTAAACCTAATTTTAAATCACAATAGCTCTTTCTACTAGAGATTTCTAAGTCTCGATATATATACATAGAAAAGCTTTTAAAGCTTTATTGTACTATGTGCTTACAAAATACCGGGAAATATTTGTTCTAAACTTTGTTTTCCGGTTTTTGTATAATAAAAGGGAATGTATAAGAGTCTAATACGGTTAAGTTTAATTTATATTCGAGAAATTTGGTTTGTAGATAAATTATATATTTCCAAATACTGACTTTTTCGTTCCCTATTTTCCACCGATTAAGACATTGCGTGTTAAGTCGCTGAACTAAATGCGGCCATTTTGCCTTCTAATAAGAACAAAAAAATATTAAATAAATAATATCCTGGAGTCGAAATTGAATCCAGACTCTCCCAGAGCCCGCAAATTACTTGAACTTCCTTACTCTATGTAGAGAAAGAATGTTACTTAAATGATATTTTGATACATTATTTGTGAATTTTATTGCGTGGATAATAAAAAAGACAATCTGTTTTTCTTTTCTTTGCCTATAGCATTACGATAAACATTTCCTTTAAATAATCCAGCACTTTCAAAATCACGTGAAATTTTTGATTTACATATACATCTTTTGTATGTTTTACTCACTATTTCGCTGCGTCACGACAGGCCTCAAAATGTCTTTATTAAATGAATATTTCTTATCTTCACGGTTTAGCTTTTATATAACAGGGTAGATGGAGGGAACCTGGAAACTTAGTGTTAAGACACTTCTTTCCTCTTTGAACATTTCCATTTCCTACTTCCTACCGATTCCTTAATTTGTTACGTGGCGAAATCTTACACTAACTTTAGTCTCGTTAACAGAGCGATGAAATGAACATAGAAAAAATTACATTTTATTCAATATGCGTGTACTTTAGTGCATTGAAAGCCCATCGCAGCGCTAACGTGCAGCGACATTTTGACTATTCTGAGCTCGATTTCCATTCATGTGAATGAATGACCTTTATATCCTTGTAACAAGATATATAAAGATGTTGAATGTTATCATTCAACGGCACATAATATATAGAAACTTGGACGGAGAGTGGGAAATGCTGAACCAACACTAGATTTCCTCTGTTCTACCATTCAACAAGCAATGCCTGAATTCAGCGGAACGTTAGAAACGAAAGTGTCTTAACATTAAGTTTCTTGGTTCTCTCTACCTACTCTTCCGCGTGCAAGATTAATGTGTGAAGTGTGTTGTGTGTGTTCGTATATAAATTATATGGGTAGGGTATAAAGAAAGTAAATAAATTAAAGTACGAAACAAAAAATAAATAAATAACTACACTGACAGATAATAGCTTCGCTGATATAGCCTTGGCTTCGATTTTCAGTCATCCTTCTTCAGCATATATTGTATTTACTAGCAGTGTTCGAGAAAATATATTAAAAATAACTTGTTAAAACTAGTATAAATATTCTTTTAGGATAAATTTTAAGATCTTCGAAACCTTAAGATCATCAAAATTACTAACAGTATTGAAGAGGAAATAATGCAGTCGTAATAATAGCATGTGGCTGTTGGCGTCTCATAAATTAGAATTGAAGAAAGAGTGGCTTATTTCTTGTATTAAAATGTGTAGCTATAATTACAGAAGTTATGTCACCAATAAAATATAACATCTATAACATAACAAGTATCCGCTATCAGTTTCGTAAGCTCTAAACGCTCGCCCTAAATCACGCGTTTTTCGTGAAGTTT
>JAXGGP010000028.1:30315-45025 GCA_035584415.1 Eueides aliphera
GTACTATTTTACTTTTTTAAAATTAAGGAACTTATCTACCCACCCCCCCCCCCCCTCCAGCGAACCCCGATTAAATATTTATAACCACTGTAAATATCGCCGCCGCGCCGCGCTACTTGCTCGTCGCCTTGGGCTCGTACTGCACGAACAGGTCGTGCACGTCCTGCAGCGAGCGCTCGATCTGCTTCACGAAGTTCGACGAGCTCTGGCGCGACAATGGACGATTACTCATTAGACGAGGCAATTATAATTAAATAGGTCTCTACGTACTTTTATAAGTTATCATAATGTTTATAATCATTTCATATTTTTCAACAAATTGTAATAAATTCAAAATAAAATTTATTGCCAGATAAAAGTATATAATAATACACACCGTGATGGGGCAGCTGATCTTGCTGGAGACGTGGAAGAAGATCATGTCCTCGCCCACTATGATGTAGGAGACGCCGTAGCCATCGTCCGCCACGGGGCCAAACCCGCCGCCGGCGCTCACGCAGCGCGGGTACTTCTTGAGGTCGAGCAGGCTGGTCTGGCCGTGCGGAGTCTGGCTGGTGGACAGGCGCCACGGCTCGTTGAACACCTCCTGCAGGAAGGGAGAGTCCAGCTCCAGGTACTTGGAGACAACGTACAGGCAGAAGAGGTGGCGGTCAATGCCGCGGCCCGCCATGGCGTCCTGGTAGCCGAGCTGGTGGCGCGCGGCGGCGGCGCGGAACAACTCCATGCGGCGCGCCGCGCTGGCCCCCGCGTCCTGCATGGCGCGCACCCACGCCGAGCTCTCGAGCGTGCACGAGCGCACGGTCTCGGTGCGGCCCTCGCGGTACAGGCGCGTCATGCTGGCCTCGTACGTAAGGCAGAAGCGGCCCGCGTCGCGGAAGTACGCCAGCTGCAGCGCCATCTGCACGAAGGCGTCGGGTGACACGCGGCATTTCTTCATGAAGCCCTTGCCGTAGCCTCTGAACGCGAGGATGCGCAGGTCCACGTCGCGCAGCAGGCGCGTGGCCACGTCGTGCGCGTCACTGATGGCGCTTAGCAGCGGCGCAGGCAGGTCCCAGTGAAGGCGCGCGGGCGCGGGCGGCGCCGCCTCCACGGAACCGTGCGCGTTGCCGTCCTCCGCGTAGCCGTGCTCCAGCTCTGACCAGATCACGTACTCCCACAGGTGGCCCATCACTGGCGCGTCCGCCCTGCCGACACAAACATCATACACACCACACGCTACACAAACACAGACACAGACACGATCAGGGAGTGTACGTACCACGTGTGCTCCGTGTTGAATCCCACCTGAAACAATACGTACGATACAGGTTACTTATTGATGTTGATGATGGTTGTATTGTTCTAAAAGAAGTAATTTTACTCTTCATCAGTACAAGTACCGGGCGCACGTACCGAGCCGTCGGTGCTGAAGCACAGATTGAAGGACTTGTCGAACCAGCGGTCGTCCCCGGAGCCGTGCAGCAGCACGCGGCCGTACGCGTCCAGCTTGGCGGCGTCGCTCTCGTCAAAGCCGTACTCGGCGTCGTCCAGGCACACGTGGAAGGCGGCGCGCTCGATGGCGTGCAGCGAGGCGCGGTTGGGCCCGCGCTGGAACCACTCGGCGCGCACGCGGGCCCAGTGCGCGCGCTCGCCCGCCGTCAGCGCGGCCAGGCGACGCTCACCCTCGCTGGCGGCCTCCTCGGGCCGCGCGTCGTCGGCCAGGATGCGCTCCAGCTGCAGCTGGATGTCGCGCGGCGCGAGCAGGCGGCCGCGCGCGTACACCGGCAGGCGGTAGTAGCGGCCGCGGCGCTGCACGCTCACGTGCGCCGAGTCGCGGTAGTGCACGAGGCGGTCGCTCTCGGCGCCGGGCACGCGGGCCGTGTTGAACGCGCGCTCGTACTGCCACGAGCACAGCGGCACCATGCCCTGCAGCATGATGGGCTCCAGCTCCTGGCGCTCAATGAGGCGCCTGAATTTGAGGCAGAAGTGTATGATCGTGGCGGCGCGCGCTGCCTGCACGCGCGTGGGCTTAAGAAGTGTGTCGGTTCCGTAGAAGTTGGAGTTGACCATGAGCGGGGAGCGGCCGCGCAGGTACACGTACTCCTCCCACCAGTCCGACACGTAGTTGCTGGACCACCACGACTTCAGTACCAGGTAGCGCTGCAGCTTCACAGCGATGGTCTGCTCGAAGTCACGCGCCAGCCTCTCTACGCGCCTGTAGTTCTCGTCGTCAAGCAGCGGCCGCACGCTGAGCAAGTACTGCAGACAGCACACAATTAAATATACAATGTAATCAGACAACTAAGATCATGTGTTCAGTGACATACTCACTCGGCGCATAGTGTCCTTGACGGAGGGCAGCGGCAGGCGCGGCAGCGAGCCCTGGAAGCTGTAGAGGCGTGGCTTGTTCCAACCGGACAGCACCTTCACCACGCTGGCCCACACCACAGTGCGCAGTGACACCTTGGAGCCCGGCGCCCGCGACTCGTACATCCAGCCCTGCACGAACACGTTGATGTCACACTCGCGCTACTGAGACACGCTCTTAGCAAAGACAGTAGTAAAAGTTACCTTGTACATGAGCAATATCTTGAGGAGATAGCGCATAAAGAATATGACGGAGAGCCACATGGTAAGTGCGGCCAACAGGCACGCGACCACCTGCCACATCGACGACTCCCCGGGCAGTACGGCGAGTACTTTCTGTACGAGCCCGAACGGTATATTGACTCCACCGAAGTGCGCCGCCACCAGCACCGTCCACAGGAAGTACAGCGACTGCAGGTGTCCCGGATACACGCCATTGTGCACGCTGTTCTATATATTATAAATATAATATTTAAATAAAATATTATTATATTAAAAGTGTGAACACAATATTTTTTATCATTTAACCATCTGCGACCTGATAGTGAAGGTCACTTTTTACATATATGACTGTGAAGATTATTACCTTTACAGCCAACACTAAAGGAATAATAATTAAATTTATAAAAATAGTGTATGTGATTTATTTACAAAAAGTAAGCATTACATTATGTTGGTCGTAGCCAGCAACATCTCTTACGTGGACTAATCTATAAAACGTCAAATATAGTTTTTTCGCTTTACAAGTTGTTTCGCGCTACTTCGCCTATGTCTCTATGACATCCGGTAGCAGTTCAGGGCGACGCTGTCTGTACTGTGTACTGTCCTATATTTTTAAAGGTCAAAGGAGCCAAAATGCTAAACCTATCTCCCATAAAGTCTGCACACGTTGTGACACGCTACCTGTAGTGTGACTGTTGGAGTGTGGACCGTAGGCAGTGCGTGTCGCATGCATGATGCATTACCGGCAAAGCAATATAATCACTGAAACACATATCCCATTTTAGAGATTACCAAAGGTCTAGATTATTTATTCATTCGTTTTGCTTGCAGCTTCATGCTAAATATACTTTAAGACCTTCCTCAGCCCGATATCTAATTAAACGATGGAAACGATCTGAGTATACATTAGAATAGTATAGAACATACATCTTAGGCAAAGCAATTTAAAAATTGCTCCAATATGTACAGTGTGTTGAGTACATACGAAGGGATACTAGGGTCATTCCTACAACACCTATAAAAACTAGCTAACCATTAATAACTTTCGAAATTAATTGCTTTTTAACTATCTTTTAGCTTAAAACCGTCGACTTGTTATCGCATCTAAATGGAACTCATTCTGTATAATCATTTTTAATAGTTAATAATAATTTAAAAACAAAAAATGCCCAAAATGACATTAATGGCTCCTAATTTTAGCACACACCCTGTAATAAATGTTAATAATAAACTAAATAAGCGTTGAGTATACGTATTACATAGTATATATACTTATTAGGATAAAGGACATACAATCCATATAACTTTTATGGTAAAATAAATAGCATTTTACAAATTACTTTATTTTAAAGGTTTGTCATGACAACTCTAGCACATTAATAGTAGGTCTGGACTATGTATGAACACGTTCGCACCCCGTCGCCTGCGCTTCGGTTCATTCGCTGATGACTTTGTTTCGAGTCGGACGTGTCGCGTGAATTTCGGTTGTCATTATAGTCATGTCGATGCGAATTTTATTCGCAGTGATTTGTCACAAGTAGTATAAAATAATAACAATAGGGGTAAGTCAGATTTAATTTACTTATTTCCAATTATATAATGTGCATTCCAGCTTGACTAGATCAAAACCTGTAGTGAAATAGAATTTAATTTCATAGAATTTGTCATTACGTGTGTTTATGTCATTACGCTCATTTTTATCATTATTTTGTACGAATGTAATGATATGGTTATGAACGTAACGACAGCAACTTGGTCTTTGTATATTAAATTAAATATATTTTGGATTTGTTACATTACATTAGTCTAAGTTATTCAATGTAAAAATAAAAGATTCCTAGCAATTTGGGACACCAATTATTTATTAGTATTTTTGTTCAGCCAGCTTAGCTTAGTGCTTGTGTTAGAAATGGTTGCTCGTCGGTACTGTAATGGATGGGATCCGAAATTGCAACTACTTGATCATGGAGCCTACGCATTAAGTATAGTTTTATAACCGCCAAATGAAATAATGAAATGTAACGTATATAATAAGCTGGGGCAATTATTTGTATAAATTAATTCGACTGATAGATTCTTTGATTTTTGAGTACTAAATGTGCTTTTCAGGACGCAATGCCAAAACCGAAGCCAAATAACCCTTCATACAGCTGTGATTTACACTCATAATTTCCAGTCTGGGAGGGTGGAACCTATTTCAGTCTCCACTGTCAGTGGTTGTATCCGTCATGATGCATCTGCTATCTGGGCCCATCTGCCACCTTTAATTCAACTAGCACTAGAAAAGGACCCCTTTACTACTACTTTATATTTTCTTCCCGATTCGCCTACATCTCAATACAGAAACAAGTTCGTTTTTTACATAATTATTAAGTTTCACTACGATTTTCCTCAGTTAAATACAATCATCTGGAACTAATGAAGGTCACGGAAAGGAGGCACCGGACGGTTTTAGAGCTGTTATCAAACAGACGGCCGACAGAGCAGCGGTAAAGTATGGAGAAGATGTTGCCAATTTAATTGATTTTGTTAAAATATTAAATTAAAGAGTGAAAAATTATCATTGTAATACCTGTAACAAAACAAAATATAATAGAGAAGGAAAAAATAATACCAAGAAATGCAACATTATTTCGTGGAACCCTTTCTGTCCACCAAGTCCATCAGAAGAATGATCTAAATTACATCACGTCCAGGGACCTGAGCTGCTTTTCTTTCGAGCAAGGTGAAATATGCAGACTTTTCACAGTGGATTCATCACAAATCCAGGCAAAATTGCTGATAACCTGCTAGAATTCCAGGACTTCGTTGCTCCTCTTGTAAGCTTGAGGAAAAACTTAAGGGCGAAAACATCAAATATTGCTACTAATACAAAATATATTGCTGATGACGCTGTACCAAAAAACAACCGATGATCACCGTGCTGCAGATTACTTTATTAGTCAGCGCCGAAGATAATACTAATAATTTAATTTCAGACCTAACCACTAACGTCGACGTCTAAGGGAGCTCAGGGGTCTGACCGTTACAAGGATAATCTTTTTGACGTTGAAGATCTCGTTACACCAAATATTGTTGTTATTGTTGATTATTGTTTCCTTTCAATTTTATTATTGTTTTTTTTTTTAACCGAAATTGGAAGGAGTTTAACTTTCATAATTAAACGGGGCTATTTTTTTATTTAAGTTGCAGTAATAAAAGTGACTGTAGGTCATAATACTTGTAAACATTTATGGAAAAGAGAAGGCAAACGAGCGTACGGGTCACCTGATGGAGAGTGATCACCGTCGCCCGTCGTCGTTACGTCGTGTAACGTCTTCGACTTGTAAACATGGTATGTGTTTAATCGTTTTATTTTGTTTTTATTTGACTTTTATATTCTTGCGTTGTACTAAATATCGTAGGTATATATAGAAAATCAATATCCAAGTAAACAGTGATTTGATTGTTCGTCAATGCTTTGAACAGTTAACATTATTTATAATTGAAAAAGATACCAAAAGTAATACTGTATAGTTCCTATTAGTTTAGAATATTAATACATTTTTTTATGTAACAGTTTAATCTACAAAAAAATACAAAATGTTTATTGTTATTCTAGTTACGTATACATTCTCCCAGAGAACTGCTGACTTAGAAATTCCTTCCATGTGAGCAGTGAATTACGTAAACTTTCTCCCAGGGAACTGCTGACATAGACATTCCTTCCATGTGAACAGTGTTAAGTGTTGACGCCATCGGCGTGGGAAATACATAATTGCAATTTGTTAAATATATTTTTATTGTATTTTCTATTCATTAATTATTAGAACTTACATCGAGTAGGTCTTACTTTAATTTAGATAATAAGTTAATTGTAATTATTTTTAATTAATTAGTTTAAATAGTTTAGTTTAAATAGTTTTTGGTTTTTTTCGACCTTCTGACTGCAGCTAACGTAACTTTCTTCAATTTGAAAAATAAACAATTGAGTTTTATCTTTAATTTTATTTGGTTTTGAATAAAACCTTTCCCTTATTATAACCAATGTACATCATTCGTCATTCAGAGTCAGAGGGAATATAACTACCAACACAGCCATATATGAACAAAAAAATAGGTTGATAAAAAAAACGTTAGAAACGGAAACTTGAAACGGAAGTTAGGACCCACCCAGTGATAGTTACTGACGAAATATATAATACCTAATTCTCCATGTTTTTCTCACGATCAAAAGCAGGGGCACCGAGTTCAAGTAAAATAGAAATTAATTAAAAATATTTAATATATTCATCGTTTTAATATTCAGTTACTTAATATGTATTTGTGCAGTTGTTTATATTTTTTTTAAAGTAATATATGTATGTAATTTTTACTTCCCAAAGAAAGTCATACGATAAGCTCTTGTCGCGCCGCGCCGATTTCGCGTCGACTGTAACATTTCGGCTGACACAATTACCCGTAAAGGTACACAAGTTGTTCATTTGCGATACACAACATTACAAGATGAAAATATTTCAGTTTTATGAAATAACAAACTATTTTAACGAATCATTTCTAGTTTCATATTTTAAAATTTTTAGTTGAACAAAAAAGTTAATTTAAAATATTATCTAAGGAAGTAATCTAACAAAATGTAAAATGTACATATTTTTTTTATAATCACAATTTTAGCTGTATTAGTCGCCTAGTTCTGATACCGAGCTGTTTTTTCACCTGCCTATTTTAAACATTAATACAATTCTAGTTAGACATGAAACGCCACCACCCACCAATAGCGGTCGCCGGATGATAGGATCAAGCTTCTGCACCGGACTGCGACAACCCAATGAGAGTTTCTTTAAGAAGTTATTCGGAAAATCGAATAAGATATAAACATCTTAAGAACGGAATCCAAACTAGCTAAAGATATATTTTTTGACCCACGGTTCCGGAAGAAGGTAATTTAAATGCAATTAAAATGTTCGTCGATGGTGTGTAAACAAGGCATCGGCATCCTCGGCGTGAGTTACGAGTGTGACCCGAAGTGTGTCAACTGTCAACGTACGAGGCCGCGCGGCGATAAGGCGGCGCGTCTGCCACGTGCGACCTCCGCGCTCCCGCCTCCCGCCTCCCACCTCCCGCCTCCCGCCTCCCGCCTCGCGACACAACAGTCTGGCGGGACCAAGGCTTCCACTTGTCTTTGAAATGGTACAATCAAATAAATGTCATTCATTAATAGTATGTATCCCTCCCTACGGCCGCGTTCGCTTAAATTACTGTATGGATTAATATAATACAATTAGATGTCATTTTAAACTCAATAACGTTAAGAAACTATATAAACTATCATATAAAAAATAAAATTAAAAATAAATCTTAAACCACGAAAACTCGTTATTGTAAAAGCATACTTTTTTATTTCCTGAATTGAATACAATACCTGACACCAAATGTACTTAACAAGGTCATATTAAGGAGTGGTAATAGAATCTTGAGATTCATATAATTGATTGTGGTAAATTAATATAATAATATGAAGAAAATTACAAAAACGCAAAATTTAAAACATTAAAAAGTGAATTTAATTTTGTCAAATAATAAATATGGCATAATAAAAAACAACTAGAAAAATAATAATTTATCTGTAGTATATGGACAGCACAGAAAATCTACATAGCATAATTTTAAAACCTCCGCTTAGTGGACACCAACAAGTGAGAGCACTTATCTCGTTATCATTTTGTATGTAAGTAATACAAAATAAGAAGACACATCTTTATGTGGTAAATCTTTCAAAGCTGTATAAAATCATGTCTTTTTCCATAAAATTATAGCAACTCAGCTGAGAAAGTTACCAGGGTAAGTAACAAGATCTGCAGGTAGTCCTAATCTTTAATAACTGTTTTATGTGTAACTACGGGGCTTCTCCCCAAACAACCGACCCCCCCAACCCCCCCCCCCTCACCCACGCAAACAAAAATTAGACGAAAAAACATGTATCAATCAATGAAAAAATCAATAAAAATTTTTTTTCATATTAAAGACACACGAGTGCCTCACAATACACAATATTCTCTATCACCTTTTCTTCCAGCTTGCACTCGATCTATCAATATCAATTTTCTATGTCAACAACTATTATACAAAAAAAACGTACAGAACAAAAAAGTATTTTATAGATTAGAATATATTTAATACATTTAATAATTTATTCCCATATATTAAGGAGTGTTATAAAAATGTATATGTACTTACAGTGAAGCGAATAAGGCGCTTCTTCCATGATCGCAGACCAGACTCCCACACAAGGTAGAGCACCTCGCGATCAAAGTTCACATCCCAGCCATCATGTGTGATAGCAAATGAAAATGCGACTGCCGAGTGTGCTTCTGCCATCTTCACTTAGGTCCTGCAACTAAACCTATCTTACATTATATACATATTTAATACATAAACACTTGCATTGCTAATAAATAATAATCCTCTAAGCTTTAAATCTAATCCCAATGGATTCAAAATATTTAATGTTAATTTAGTTGATAATTTAATGATTATTAATAATAACAAAACATAACCCATATTTGTGGTTGTGGGGGGTTGTGGGGGGTTGTGGGGGGTTGGGGAGGGGGTTGTGCAACCATAATAATAGTAAAATAAATAAATTAAAGTGTCTACAATGCTTATTATATTTAGATGGTATTTATTTGTAACAATGTTTAAAATAGAAAAATGTTAATTTTTTTTTATTTTAAATTATAAGGAAAAAGAGAGGAAAGAGAGTTACTTATTTAAAAAAATAATTATTGCCAGTAGTAATTATTGTCAAGTGAGGGTTGGGCACTAATCACAATTGTAGACTGTCACTTCAAGTTATTCTTTTTAAAGGTATATTTTAATTAAAATTAAGAAGCTTTACATTAAAAATACACAAATATAACTGATTTCTAATCAGTATATTGTGGCCTTGTAGATAACAGAATAAGTAGGAAGTAACAAATTAAAGAGATGAAATATTTTAATTTTGTTAATGTACAAAGTCTGTATGTAGTATTAAAGTAATATAAAAAAATAATGGTAAATAAAAACTAAAACAACAAACACGACTTAGTATATTACCTATGTATAAGATTATCTAATGAATCCAGTACTAGCACTTTGAAAATATATTGATGGTTATTTATGATTCACATTACTGAATTTAACAAATATCTATGTACAGTAGAAGTTATATCCGTGCATTATAGTGCACTATTTTCATTTGTATTTAATAAAATTAAGCCATTATAATATAAAGACATCATAAACTATTAATCTTTTTTTTGCACAATCTTATAAGAAATATGACAAAATTTACTCCTCATAATGTCGTGAACATAACTACAATAGATTTTCAGTGGACAGCTTTTTATAAAATGAGTGAAATCGTTCCAAGTTCCAAAAACATTCGCGGCGTAGTGAACGTACACATTCGCAACGCAACACACACACACACACACACCACCAAGCGGTGTCAAAGTCTAATCCGAGAACGCGAGTCGCGCTCGCGACAGCGTTCTACATAATTATTATATACGTGGACTGTATACTGTATACCGCTCCGTTTATAAAAATAACTGGAAATAACTCGCATAAAGGGTATTTCATCATTTTATTAATCAAAATATATTATGTACAAAAATAATGGATATTTCGCTTAAGTAATTAGAAAATGTAAAAATAAGACAAAATGAAAGACGAAGTGACAGTAACAGAAAGGGATAATTATAATTTGAAAGTAATTATTACTAACCTGTACTCGCTGATGTCGGTAATAGTAACTGTGGACACTCAGAGTTAGAAATAGTTACGTGGGTACTGAAGTAACAGTACCTTGTTGGTTATTATTTATACACCTGTTACCGACATACTTCTACTATTTTTCCTCGCCTTACTCGGACTCAATGATAATAAACACAGTAAATGATTTAATTTCGATAACTACGAGCATAAGACAATGTATTACTTAAGAGGTACGTCGAAAGTGTATCGGCGTACAATTTGACCAGCGTCAGAACTTGGTGAGACACTGAGACAGTAGCGCCGACCGCGCTCCGTTCTACAATAAACATAACTTCTACTCTACCATGTAGGTACTATAGCATGTTTTCTTTCTATGTCCGTATGTATTGTACGTACGACATGCACGTATACGTATGCGTCTGTGTGCGCGCACACCACGCAAGTACCCACTGGCCACTGACAGTTGTCAACTGACATACACTGGTGTTGCTGCACTGCTGTTTCTAGCTCATGTATAGCAAAAAAAGACGCATCGATTATTATTTAAATAAGTTTCTTTATTAATATAGAATTACAATACAAGCTTATGGAAACTATCTACGCGTTCACGAAGGACATCTGAAATTAAATTGTGAAATTTACATGCTAAACGTAAATCTTTGGCCAAGTTACTTTCTTCACAACATTTGCAATTTTTGTAATAAGAAGATCTCGTTGGTTCGAGATTTGGAGAAGTGGCGCAATATATTATAGTACTTGCACCTTGTTTCTAGAATTAAATATAAAATATTAAAATATTATAAGTAATTGCTGCATTTCAAATGAGATATATTTTTATTTAACTTACAATGTTCTTTGAAAATGGTGACATTATTGTATATAGGGCTTCATATGGCCACCAGTTCTGACATAATCCAGTTTTAATGAAAGAACCAGGGTGAGCACAAAATATTGATTTATGCGAGTCTTTCCACTGGCTGCTCAAGTAATGCATTAATAATATCCCACACAACTTAGATATGTTGTACGACTTGATGGAGGTGTAGTTGTGTTGAGGTAACGAAATGTCGTCCAATAGAAGGCGAGATGAAAACAATTTTAAATGTCTGCAATACAGATGAGTAGAATTGTCAATTACTTCCAAAAATTATGGTATAAAAAATATATATTATTTCTGTTTTAATAAGCCAAATAAAATACTAATTTAAGAAATTATAAGTTATTTTCCTTCAAGAATATGATAAGACTATCTAATCTCAAAGCTATAGATGTATGCGCCAGGCAAATTATAGAGAAGGGACACGTCTATATATACATGCTCACTTGAAAGCTTGAAGCTCGCAAAGAAGTGGCAACGAAATCCAGCCAACATTTAATTTAAGTCCTCTGCTTCAGCGATAAAAGACATATAGCACCAAAGCAATGAGGTACGTTGACTACGTGATGAAAATCCGCACTTGGACAAGTAGAGAGTACCACTTGTGGCCACAAGTACTATTAGCACTATTCAAATAGTCCCAATACCGAGTGCTGAAATAGTCTGTCTATTAATGGTCACTGTGATTGTCGCTCATTTAGCTGAGATTGAAGACCGTCTTTGGCCTGTAAAACGATGGAAGGATACACCTTCCCTAAGCAGATGCGAGATGGCTTGTCGAAAGCGAGCTGTAACAGTGGTGCTGCCTCCGAGGGTCTCAGAGAAAAGAGGCCGATAGTTTTTCTTTGGCAATTGCTAGGAAGGGCAAACGGGGATAAATCTTCTACCGACTACCCTTCCACCTCAAAAGGAATGTCAACTGAATCTAAGGCGAAGCAGCCATCAAGGTATTAAATGGCTACACCGCTACACACAAACACGGCAATAGTCAATATGACACCACAAGCCGTTGCTGAGTATAATTTCTTATGCTTAAATATATAGGAGAGCACAACAGGCTACCAATCTAGTTGCAGTGCAGTTCGGTATCTGCTGCAGTTCGGTGTCTGCTGCGTACTTCGTTGATATGCTGCATGCTACTGCAGGCGAATATACTGGCTAAGAGTCTCGAGTGTTTACCAGGCCTAATAAAGTCTCCACTTTAAAATGAATGGGCCTGGATGACTTAATCACGAAAGCTAATTTAGTAGATGTAGCCGTAACAGTATTAGATGTGTATGTAAATCACATAGCTCTGGAAGCATCATGACAATAGTAGTACGGTTCCCATTACAGACGGGCGACTCCATAGCGGATCAAGAGATATGATGGACCTGGCGACGGTGGAAGCGATCCGCGCCCATCTGACGCAGGGTCTAAAGGGGCGTTGGTTTCCTGATGGTTAGGCTGATGAAGCTGGTGACGGAGCACGGTTATTTCGGCAAATACCATCAGATTGCACCTAGGGAGATGTCGTCAGCGTGCTATGACTGTGATGACTGTGTGGGAATCAACCATTATTATAAAATATAAAAACGTACTAATTTTATTTTTCTTATATTCTTGAAACGGGCGACGGTGTCAATATTAATATATAAATATAATATTATTAAGACATACATATTTCACATTTGAAATGTTTTTAAGTTAATTATTTATTTAAATTACATAAAACTAAAAACCTGTGCGACTCTGAAGAGGTGATCACGACACGTGCGTCAGAAGCAAGAATGTTTCTAATACATAGTAGCAAATAATATTGACTCAAAAAATTTACTTGAAAAATTGTTTCGAGTCTGTCTTCAGTCAATGTCCAAGGAATACCAAAAGTAGCGGCGTTTAAAATTATTATATCAATTTTTCTAAAAAGAGAATACAAGTGAATGTATGATGTATTGTAAAAAAAAATTATATAACAATAAAAATTGTAACCATTAACCAATTCATTTAAACTTCACAGTTTAAATTTGTTTTCTTATTGACAATACAGGTAGCGATAAAATATGGATACGCTAGTAACGCTCGTAGCTAGTAATAATGTATTATTAAAGACAATGAGTATTTACTTTTGTTCTTTGATGATGTTGTCAGCACAACGCTTGACACTTGCAAGTGATGCTAAATTGAGTTCATATGTAGTCACGAGGTCTATGTTGGTACAAACATTCTTGGCTACTCGGCTAGCTTTGTACACATTGCGACAAGCCATGAGCACTTTGCAGTCTCGCATGTTCAAACATCGAGTAATTTCTGCTCCAATCCCGCCACTGGCACCGGTTACTAAGCAAGTTTTACCCGCTAGGTTTATGTCTTTCACCAACTATGGGAAACATTAGTTTCTTTGCCTTATTTATGCATATATAATATTGAAAATATTCATTTATTGTAAAATTGAAGAATGTACCATTAATAAAACTGTATTATAACTAGTATATCGAATACGTAAATAAATTAAAAGTTAGAGCACTTGTTTACCGTTTCAGCGGAGGGGCCAAACATTACTCGGTAATCAGTGATAAGTCGAACGTATGGTTTCCATACAATTTCACTAATGTTTCTTTTACTTACAATAATTTTAAACAAATTCCTGCAGGTAAAAAAAACATTCGTATTTTTAATCTCATATACGTGTCGTTAGATTATAGCAAAGAATATAAATAAATACTATCTTACCCAATATTAACCTGTTTATTAATTAGTACAAATAACATGTCTACACACAAATAATATGTTACACAAGTATATTACATACATATATATTTACATATATATATGTACTTCGAATTACATTTTATCAGATGCTAAAAAGTAACGAACAAATGTCTTTTTGTCATCCTTTGCATTAAATTGCAAACAGCCAGTACAAATTTAGAGTACAATAAATTTTACGGTCATGTGTAATTTTAAAGATTTTGATAGCTTTCTTTTTGAACATTTTTCAAGAAAAAATTATATCACACTTTGAATTTGAACCAAAATTAGAAAAATTGTTAAAATTTATTCTCGTAATGTTATCTTTAGTCTCATGTGCCGTTTTAATTAAATATATTTTTCATATTTCTCTTCTTGCTCTCATATTATTTGAGCATTAGTTTTTATACTACATATAACTTATTAGAGATGTAGGCCGATTTTTATATTACATATAAGAGATGTAGGCCGTTTATCAAAACACAGTACAAATCGATTTAAGCCAAGACCACGTCACTGTTCACGACACTGTTTACGTCATTGTTCTGTATCTTCACTGAAGCTATGGCCTTCCTCGAGGCATACCAAAGCCGCGCCTAGGATTTCGGATTCTCCGAAAGCCAATTAACAAAACATATCAGATGTTCCTGAGTTCCAAGCGTCACGGACATGATGTCGAAATAGTTTCTACTCTTGCTTTACGTTTGACATATTTTTATTAATATGAGAGGATAATAATAATTCTAGTTTTAACATAAAATATAAAAGTAAAAAATGCAATAATATATATATATA
>JAXGGP010000028.1:57463-69084 GCA_035584415.1 Eueides aliphera
GTGGACGAGGCGAAAGAGGTATGCCGAGACCGTAGCGTTTGGCGCTCCGTTCTCTCCGCCTACCCCGCTAGGGATATTGCGTGAAGCTAAGTAAGTAACTTAGTAAGTAATAATATTAAAACTTCTATTATGGATTCTGCTAACGAAGATCACATTCGTTTATTGTGAATAATTTCAATAAGAATGTTTTCAGTAAATTTGATATAAATCGTATATCGAATTGATTTAAATCGGTTAAAGGATCCAATTTAAAGTTTTTAATGATTCGAACTAAGTTTATATCCATCTTTTATGCGGACATCCAACATAACCTCATTAACAGTATGTCTCAACGTATCTTTATATTTAACTGCTCAGTATCATTATAAAATTCACTTAATCACTTTGTGCAGCAAAATAAGATTAGCTACACACTGGCTATAATTACGAACATTTTTCATAATTAAATACAAATCGAAGTTTTAACAGCGCTACTCTTGAACAGCACATCTCACAACTGCCCCGTTTTGCGTAGGAATTTCCGTTCGCGGACGGCAGCCCCATCACCGAGCTGGCCGCCTTCTACCAGGAGTGCTCGGCGGCGCGGGCGGCAGCGGGGGCAGCGGGAGCAGGAGCTGCGTGCGGCGGGGGCGGGGGCGGGTGTTGCGAGGTGATCGCGCCGGACGCGCTGGCGGACCAGCTGCGCCGCTACGAGGAGGCGGTGCCCGAGTTCGACAGCATGCTCGCCTCCATGCTCAGCGATGACCACATCGAGTTTTAAATGTAAACACACCACCACTACCACCACCAACACACACAACTAACAATACTAAAACTTAAATATTTCCTGAAAGATCTCTTTGTTGATCGATTCATATTTCGTGATATTTTTTTTTTATAAAAGATAATGCAAACGAGCGTACCGGTCGCCTGCACAGTAATGTATGTTAGAGTTCTACAACATATTGCTATGTAAGAAACAGCGTAGGAGAGAGCACGCAGCTTAGAGTCATGCCGGCGTCCACGGACGTGTATTTGGAGGAGAAAACGTATTCGATCAATGGCCTGCGCCTTATCCAGCCTAACTACCAGGTCCTCTCCCGTACTTTTAATAGTCGCAGGCCAGCGGTGGGTCTGGTAAACGCATATTGATGTTGTTAAGATAACCGATATGGTTATCCTCCAGATACTCTCCATAACTTTTACACAGAAAGAGTATAAGCCCTCTCTCTCATTTGAGACTAACTGTTTATGTTATACTGTCCCTCCGGTACAACTTTAAGGTCACAACAGAAGGGGCCAGTATATCTGCATCAAGTCTTTAGCCCGGTAGCAGGGATCATTGGCAGGGCCTCCTACCACTTACGTGGTAGTCCTTTAAGGAGAAGTTACCTCGTGCAACCTCTAACCGTCAACGAGCAGGGAAACAATCTTTGATCATGCTACTTCTCAGCACGTGCTTCCACCCACGAAGAAGCACTCGCTCACATCCCGCACGCCGCCCGGCATGCTCTGGTTGACCTCGCTAAGGACACCAGAAAAGCTGACTACCAATTTCCAGTTGGCATCGTTGTAAGGCACAATTAGTACCCGCTTGGTCGCGCCATCTTACATGCTGGAGGTAGTAATATAATTCAGTCGAGTCTGTCAATGCGTACTACCATTGCTGACAGCGTGACTCTACTACGCTATCATTACCAGGGTAATCCTATTCTAATCGGGAATCATACAAACAAACAAGCATACTCTATTATTTATTTGGTATATATATACAAAAAACACAATACAGTATGACATTTGGTGTGGTTCACAGAGAGCGACACTAGCCGGTGACGGGGAGCGGGGAGCGGGGACTGAAGGGGACGACATGAACGAACAAATGACTGAATGTTTTTAACTAATTGTTTAACTTATATATATATTATTATATAATATTGTTAGTTAAGTGTCTAGACACAGTCTACTCGACACACACATACATACACACATACATACATACATACATACATACATACATATATTGTAAATGTTAAGTGTTTAACGAGTCTAATCTTATAGTTGAATGTTACAGAGTTTTGTAGGGCGTATTACACTTATTATATGAACATACCGACCGCCGTGCCCAGTGGCCCACGCCACTGGGTACCTCTTGTATGTTGTACATACTTGTACAGGCAGGGTCAGCGAGAGTAGAGCGAGAGTGAATGAGAGAGATAACTATGTGTACTGTTAACGATACGAGTGAGGGAGAGATGAGATGTGCTTGTAATACACGTGTATTTACAAGATGGTCGAGCGTGCCTTAGAGGTGGGCATTTTCGTTTAGATAGATGAGATCTATGATTACTTTATGTGCCAATTGATATTAGCGTACTTAGTAGTAATGCCCGCGCCGCCACTAGTCAGTCAGTCAACTACCACACAATCAGATACACACACACACACATACCCACACATACACACATACACACACACACACACACACACACACAACATACATATACACACATGCACACACAACACACACAACACACACACACACACACACGCACGACCAATTTGTTACTCTGTACGATTATATTATAAAATAATAATGTAGAAATGATTTCGCTTTTAAAATAAATTTATTGTACCATGTCTGCATCACTCTTAAACACCTCATTTATATTTTATTTACTACGCATGTAATTAACGTTGCGTGTATTTTATTAAAATCAAATTTTATGAGAGTGGGATGACGTGCCAGCACCCCGTCACTATACAACTGGAGACAATACCAACTATTATTATAAGAGTATATAAGATAAATGATTATTTAGTTTGAGTCGAGCGAGGGGTGGCCGTCACGTGGCGCGCCAGCTCGCGCAGGGCGTCCAGCGCGCGCGTCAGCCGCACCCCGCGCAGGAACGAGTACAGGCAACACTCGGCGTCGCACTCCTGCATCATACAAGTACAATCGTATAGAAAACGAAGATACAACAGAATATTAGCGAGTGTGCGACTGAGCGAGCTACTTGCCCTCTGACGGTGTTTCTCCAACACGTCCTCCTGCAACTGTTTGACCGCCCGTGCCCATCCGCTGTGTGCGAGCAGTGTCATTAGTTAATATTGCGTACCGAACTTACTATAAATATATCGTACAGTTCATTAAAAATGCAACCGTGATACATGTATCACTACGAGAGCAGTCAGCCGCCGCCGCCGCATCAGTTCATTAACATATTAGTGCTGGTCACATACGACACTAGTTTTATATTTTAAATGTCACTTGCATTAATAATGTTTGTATTATGTACTAAAAACAAATAAAATTGGACCGACTTTTAAAATGGCGTACCTATTTAATTGAAGAAATTCATTTAATATGTGAATATCATCTAGCAGTAGGTCTTGGCGCCCTGCACCTATCCTCATTTGCTCCCACGTTTCATTTAGTTTGAACGTCAAGTAATGCGAGCACAATACCAAAGTGATCTGTAAGCATGGCCATAGTCAACAATGGAACAAAGTATTGTAATTAGCTTATTTTATAGTCGTAGAGACTACTCTGATATTCATAACGCACTGATACAGTCGTTGTATGAAAATGTTGTCAAATTTTAAAAATGTCATGTGAAAGATGTAATTAGACGTGACCTCGTCTTCTACAGAGAGGGCGATGTGCCTGTACAGGTTGTAGGCCTCGTCTGCCACCGCCACCTTGTGCGCGAGGTCCTCCGACAGCAGCTGAAGGAGCGCGAACGCCTGCGAGCAAACACTAATATAGCTTGTAATTATGTAATCATTTATAATAACAACACGGGTCTACAAAAATACACAAGACTTTAGAATCAAAGATGAGTGTTACACATACACACACATACACACACATACACACACATACATTCCTCATATACATGCACACTTTAAACCTGTATTAACATTTTTTATTTTTATATATTATAGTTGCAATGATTGTATTTTAAACTAAGGTATTTACATATTTACATGACAAATAATTGTTCTAATTTCTGAGGGGTTGGTACTGTAAGCCGTAATACTGGTCTCCTGGTACGGCAACAGTGGCGTCCACATACATTGTAGTACTTATATAACGCACACATGTGTCAGAAGAAAAGAAATAAAGAAAAATTGTATTATGAAATTGTTAATGGTGACAAAATGAATAAAGTTTGTTTTAGAATGTCACTATAGTATCAATATTATAATACGATTTTCTCCTACATATTGCTTGAGGGACGTCTGCTGGTAACATTTGACAGAAACCCGCGAGCATACGTGGACTCCATTTGCCTCGGTTTTTCTTTCTTTCACTATATTTTCAATGACATCTTACAGCCTAACACCTTATGTGTACATTTTTATAGATACTCATCGGTATTTCCGAGAAAAATGTAACTTACATGAAAGATTTCCCAACTATATTCTAGTCCGCTTGCTTTTTTTTTTAAATAAATTTTTCCCTATTTGCGTTATTTTAGGAACTATAAATATCCCCTTTTATACTGTTGTATAGTCATTTTAAATTGATGAAGCGGTGCAGATAGATCATACCGTAGTTGTATGCTATGAGCGATTGGTCTTTTAGTTTCTACTAAAAGAGAATCCTAAACTATGTATGTTACGATACCTTATTTTAGTTGTTGTCGTACGATTTATCGTTATTATTTGTACGTTGGAGTGGTTGGAGTTATCCTCTCAGGTGACACGATAGATGCGTGGACCCACGATGTGTCAACTTGGCTTGATGTTATTTAAGAATCACTTCGTTCTATATAACTAGGCTTTTCAAACAGTAAACCGAAATATTTTATTTAATGAATAGTGAGCTATAACACAAAAAATAATATGGTTGTAAAATAAGGGTAGGTAGGTACCTAATTCAAAATTAGTAAGCACTTTTCTCGTTACAAAATTTTGTTGACTAGTGTAGTAAGTAAGAACAGACGAATTTTCACAATCCAGAAAAAGGTATGTACCAAGTGTATACGGGATGGCTGTGGGTTGATTCCTCACTCGTGGATATAACTTTATGTAATTATTCGCTCTTCCTAAATAGATTCAGTGTAATGCTAATAAAGATAGGTCCGAGTAGTGACTCTAATTCTCATGCCTTGGACATGGCGGAGCCGGCGACGTCCGCCGCGGCGAGGCACGGCGGCGGCCCGCTGCTGTCGGCGTCGGTTTGTTGTAGGAGCTTTAATTGATTGCGCATTTCAGTTGACATCAGTGGATTCTGCAAATCTGTTCATACTAATATATTACATTTTTTCACAGAATAGGCAGAGAGAGGCCCTCTCTGGTCTGGTCAGGAGGAGTTCTTGCCTTACTATCCGCCGAAATATCGAGGCACTGCGTGTTGAGTAGCGAAACAACAAGTTTGCACTCTTATATAATATTTCTATTATATAAGAGTGCAAACTTGTTGTTTCGCATATAAGTCAAGCACTTTTGGCAAGACATTGAGACGTTGAGTTTCTTCACTCATCACGCAAGGCCTTAACAATTTAGGGGAAAATTAAGAGCAGAAGTATTTTATTGGGAACAGAGTATTCTAACGTTAGGTTCCCAGGTCCCCTCTGCCTATTTTATATTAAAATATATATTAATACTCACTTATACAAAAGATATATCACAAAACCGATAAATTATAATTGCCGGCGTGTCAACACTACGTCTAACCCTGAATGATGCCATGTCCGTCGAGAGTGACGCCAGTCGCCGCACACTCGCTCCGGAACAGCGCAGCGAGGAGACTTGCTATCGTCGAGCCCCGCCTCACCAAGCAGGGATGCTGTCCAAACGAGTTGACATTAAGTAATCAATCGTCATGAAAGCTAGCCGGAGCCGGGTCAGCCCCATGCCACGTACTGAAGCTGCTGGCATTTCGAATTAACGTAGAGTATTATTACGGCGTCGGAGGCCCCGAGCGGCGCGCGCCACGTGACGAGCTGCGCCACCGCGCCGCCGCCGCGCGCCACCTCGCACACCAGCGACAGCGCCGCGCACCGCACCGCCGGCTTGCTCATCTGGAGACGAAACTGCATTTATAGACTAACATATAAAATAATGTACGCTGAACTAACTAACTACCACGTAGGTAGCTATTTCAAACATCACAGAACAGAGATTGCGAATGAGAGAAGGTAGTCCTCAGTTGCATAAGTACCTACTTGACTACGGGTCAAGTACATACGGTCGGTCAGTACGCCAGTTATATAATGAAATCCTTAAATTAAAAAGGAAATCATCGAGTTGTCTTCGTGATTCGCAATCCTCTCAAAACCCGCATGATCAAACTATACTTGTTGCAATCACAATAAGCACTTGCTTATGAACTTCATTTTTCTGTGTCTACAATATTATTACTTAAGTAACGGACCCTTGCTTCTTTGCCAGCTTTAATTGTATATATATTTATTACTTACATTGATTATAATTATGCCTACTGTTAAACATTGAATAAAACGTGAATAACAACGTATCTGGAAGTATGATACTTAATATGTAATTTATATATTGTATCTCCGTGTCAGTCCCGTTAACTTCGGCTCCAAAGATAAGTCGTTCCATAGATGAGCGCGGACATACAAACATTTGCAATTGTTAGTTTTCGTTCTGGTATCGTGTGACGAGTGCGTATATCTTATACGTACTTGGGAAAAAGCGATTATTTTGAAAATACAGACAGAGTTGAAACAGATGCAAAAGCCACATGCACCGTTTTTATACGTCCAAACATATTGGTTTTTATCACAACTTCTTAGACAACCAAAGGTAGGTAATTAAATAAAAAAAGTACATACACTTATAATGTCCAACAAGTCGTATATTCCCTTTTTTTTGACAAAGGATTCGCGGTACTCTTCCTTCCATATAATTGATTCCCAGATAAAATGCAGCAAAGACACGAGCCATCTGAAATAGCCTAAACTCAGTCTAGTGGTGTACAGAAACCGGAGCTGGTAGAATGTTACAACAATTTACAGTACATACCTACCTGATGCTAGTTTCATGAATTTATTTTTATCGATTATTTTAGTTCATAAAAGACTCACTGCTTGTCGTTTTCAAGTTTATCAATAGGCAGTAGTTCGGGCACGTGAAGTCATTCAATATTAGTAGGATGTCTGAATTGTAAAATAGTAATCTGTCACATTGACTTCCACTACTTACATGTTAGTAAGAAATGTAAGAATACTTGGCATACTATATAGTTTTACAAAACACATTATGTAGTTTTCTATGTCCTACAAAAAGCAAGGCGAGTCATAATATTCTATATCAATGTCATATAAGGATGACCCGAAAACAGCTACCTGTCACTGATAAGCAACTGGTTCTGGAGCGCATACAAGGCAACCCTCAGCATGTTGGCGGCGAGGGCGTTGAGCGAGGCGGGCCACTGCAGCCGCGGGTAGGCGAGGCAGGAGAGGCGCGCGTCGCGGCCCGCAGCGCCCGCCAGCACGTGCAGGCTCACGGCCAGCACCGCTTGCGCGCGCTCCGTCGGTGGGCGGCGCTGCTCCAGCAGCGTGTACATCAGATCTGAAGTGTTCGCACAGAGTGGCACGATGTTTGTGTCGTTGGACATGTGTACTTGTTAGTGATTAGTTCGGGCGATAAGATACCCACGCGTCATTATGATGGTAGCGTGCGAGTCGAGCAGGTCCGCGACGGCGGCGGGCGCGGCTCCCGCGGCCTCCTGCAGCACACGCACGCTCCAATACAGCAGCGGCAGCTCGAACGGACTCTCCGAGTACCACTCGATGTACCAGATCAGCCTGTGCCAATATTCACCTTAATTTTTAAGTTTATTAACATACTCTACCTCTGTCCTTTAAGATTTATTTACTCCTACAAGAGAAATCTTATAAGTGATATAGATAGAACTAAAATATAAAGTATATATTTATAAACATTATTCTATATTTAAAAACGTAAAATTTGACCTGCTTCGTTCAAATTTTTATACGTTGTTAAATTTAGTATTTTTCTTCCCCAAGTGTGGCATAACACTTTAAAAACTGTAAAAATATTTATAAACTTTGTTTAAGACCGTAATAGCGCAGGGCACGTGCATGCAACTGAAAGCGTGACGTTGTGGGTTCTATTTACACTCGATGAATAAATGTCTTCGATCACTTATCCGCTAGAATAAAGGATGCATACAGATACTGCTCAAAAAATAGCACCAGGCAGTACAAACAGACTTTAGGCATAATATGATTAGAAACAAAAAGAAGAGAGGCAAGAATTCCATAACGATCACCTCCTTATGATATCATATTGTTGTACCAGTCGCTGGGGCATGAGCGTCAGCGTGCACACGAGTGCCTGCAGCGCCGTCTTACGGAGCTCCGAATGGAGCGCCGGGGACCAGCGCGCCCTGAGCGACGACAGCCCGGGGTCGACGAGGAACATCAGGCCGAGAAGCCAATGCTGACTTTCTACCATCTGGAACATTCCCCGGACGCGCCCACGGACATAACTACACCACGAGCATAGTACAGGTACTCGTACATACATGAGACAAATTGTATAAGAACTTACAAAGTCATTACATCGAAATTTTTTAAGAAAATCGACGGATAAGTAAATTAAAAGTTTCTTAAAGTGAACATCTGGCTGCTTCGTGCTAAAGTTGACAGTTGACGTCCAGTCCCGCCGGGGTGGGAGCTCCGTGTGCACAGACAGCGCCATGACGTCTGGAGTAAGTAGTATCTATAAGTTAGCTTGCGAGCTCTCTAGACTAATTAACTCATTTTACAACTAACGATATTTTTTGTAATTGAAATCTAATTAATTTTAAAAGGATTTAAATTAGGATTTACTAAGTGTATTAAATTTTCCGTTAATACACTCAAACAATATTATATAAAAAGAAGCAAGTGAAGAAAATTATGCGAGGTCGTCAGTTTTTAATGCAAACGCGTTTTTCGTTAACAAATGAAGGTACCCGGCATCAGGAGCACCGAGAATGCGGTGAGGCGGTCGCCGAAGCAGTGGAGCAGCATGTGAGCTGCGACGGTGAGGACGGCCCTCTCGTGGTGGTGGTCCCGCGCGCGACACTCGTAACGGTACACCCAAATAAAACATCTGACGAAATTACAAAACGTTCATATTGTATATTATTATATTAACATTAATAGGGCACTTTAGATAAGTCTGTTAACCAAACCTTTGCGCGACGTAGTCGGGGCAAGGAATTAGTGTTCGATGCAGTGGGTTCAGATCTAAATATGATTTAAGTGTTTGCAACAACACTAAGAGTAGCGACAGTGTAGTGGACATATGGACGCTGCTGTCTCCTGAAAGTGAACCATACATGGATGAGACGAATGTGGAATTAGGTTTGGTGGAGGTGACCACGTCGGACTCGTCGCGCGCCTCACCTAGTTTGACGTTCACATCTTGCGGGTCTGCAGGAGTTATCTCGTGCGCTGGCAATATGTCGGGAAAATAAGGATTGAAGCGATATAGTATATTCTCTATAATATTCTCTTTAATCATTTCAATACCTGAAAATGCAATTTTATATCAATGTCATTCGTCGTAGGTATCATGTCTTCCGGTAATATAACCGGAGAAGGTTGAGCAGTGTGACGATTGCGAATACAACTATTAGACACACTAACAATTTTGAAGACTATCGCAAGCCAGGAGAAAGGCGATGCGTTGGTAAGCGGCGAACTGCGACGGGCGGGCCAGAGCCAGCATGCGCGGCACCGTGGGCAGCAGTACGTGCGCCGTGGCCAGCACGTGGTGCGCCTGCGCCGCCCCGCATCCTCGCGGCCGCTGCCCCGCCAGCTGCCAAGTCAGTCCGCGAGACACGCGGTCAAACAGCTCGCCCTCGCCCACTCGGAGCAGGAAGTACCCTGTCGCAAGCAAATTCTATCATTTGCAAAATTTAATAGAGATATATAACAATTAAAAACTACCTTAAAAATTTGTGCACATTTTTGTCTTTGAGGTATGTACTATTTCATGTTTTGTGTAGTGTTATATATTTAGGTCGCTTGCGTGTGTATACGTACGCATACACTTACTTTCTTTGTAACTAGCGGGTGGTATAGCAAATTTAAAATCGAAAACAATCATCGTTATACCTATATATTTGTTTTTGCTTTTTTAACAGTATTGTTTATTTTTATAATTACTTAAAATTCTTTAATATAATTCATTTGACACACTTACACTTTCCAGATTTCTTGTCTTCTTTCAGTCATAAAAATGTCAATACCATTTTAGTGTTGACTTGGTTGAAGCCTTGCCTGCCTTTGGTTTCTTATTCTCTTCCAGGGTTTTACTTAATCCGTAAAGATCGCATAAGCCGAGTTTGAGGTGGCGTTGCCATTTACCTACGCTTTCACATTCCTTATAGGTTAGTAGACTTCTCGAAAAGTGATCGGTGGAATAGCGCTGGAGAGGAACACCTTTTTATTAAGGTCTTTTTATCATTTGAGACCTTGTTGAAGAATTACAAGCCTTACTACGATCACACTATTTTAATGGGCGACTTTAACACTTGTATTTTAAAAAATAATCACCGTTTATCCCGCTTATAGTCTTTAGTTAACGGTGCTAATTTATATATACTTCCCTTATTCGCTAATAATAATTTCCTAAACTGCGTTTCCTCGTTATTTGATCTTATGATCGTTTCTTTTATTGATCATGTTGAAGTGTGGTCAGTGTCCTGCCTTAGCATTTTCTTACCATGACCTCATATATATTTCTTATAAAATTACACCCCCAAAAGCTATATCAAGAATCCTTCTGCAACGAGATTTTAATGGTACACATCTAAATTGTTTGCTCGAGAACGCGGTCGCCGTCGACTGGTCAAATGTGCTAAACTGTACTGACACTGATGATGATCGCACATAATAGAATTAAATCAACATGGTCTCGTGCTCCTTAGCTTACTGGTGAAATCAAAAAGTTGGAACACAAAAGGAATATTGCAAAATGAAATTCTTTAATTGTTATTGATGACACAACAAAAGTAACTACTATTAATTATCTCAATTCGTTATCCACTAGTATGCCTTACATTTTCTTTAGTTTTTTTGCAGAAAGTGGTGTTAAGAAGACCATTTTAGCAATCAGCTCTGATGCCATAGGCGCTGATTATCCCCATCCTAGACATAATTTTACTTGTTTATTTAATCATTCTATAACATCTAAACAATTTCCTTCAGCATGAAAAGACGCTCAAACAATTCCTTTACCTAAAAAACGTAACCCAGTTGTTTACTCTGATTATCGTCTTATTTCTATCCTTTTTTTTTGTCCAAGGTCCTTGAGCGCTTAGTTCAACTCACTCAGTTCCTTTATCACCACAACCTTATGAATGCTTTGCAATCCGGTTTCCGTCCTGGTCAAAGCACGACTACGGCATTAGTTAAAATTACTGACGACATTCGTAGGGGTAAGGATTCTCAAAAAGTTACAATTTTAGCGTTGTTGGACTTTAGCAATGCCTTTGGCTTAGTTGACTTTGATGTCATGCTCGCTACCTTAAGGTCACTTAACATATCTCCTGATTACTGGTTTTGTGGATACCATTTTAAATGAAACACTTTTAAACGGATTAATCGCGTATATTGATTGATTAACATTTTTGGAAACCCGACGTTTCG